>PVKC010028650.1:0-15364 GCA_004027635.1 Crocidura indochinensis
CCCCCAAAAAAAAAAAAAAAGAGAGAGAGAGGGGCCGGAGACATAGCACAGCAGTAGAGCATTTGCCTGGCACGCAACCAATCCAGGATAGATGGGGGTTTGAATTCTGGCATCCCATATGGTTCCCAAGCCTGAGCAGAGTCAAGAGTAAGCCCTGAGCACTGCTGAGTATGACCCCAAAAATCAAAAAGAAAATAAATAAGTAATAAATAAATGAGAACAATTATTTTTTCCACACAGTATGTGGCAATGTCATTCATGCTCATTATCAAAGAAGACCTATTAAGAATTTGGACTTGGGCTGGAGAGATAGCATAGTGAAAGGGCATTTGCTTTGCATGTGGCTGACCCAGGAGAAATCTGGTTCCTGGCATCCCATGTGGTTCTCCAGTCTGCCAGGGGCAATTTCTGGGTGCAGAGCCAGTTATAACCCCTGAGTGCTGCTGGGTGTGGACCAAAAACCAATCAATCAATCAATCAAGTTAAAAATATATAATTTGGACTTGACCCAAGCTAGACCAATCCACATATTAATTCAAATTCAGGATTTACATAAAACCTGAGAACTTCTGAAGGCACCATATCTGTCATAGCTCCTCTGCTAAGAGTGTAAAATATTTGAGTATGTATGCCCACTTGGATGTTATAGGCCAGATGAGTAAGCATATTCAACCCTCTGAGAGAGACAGGAGAGCAAAACAGGAAACTAAAGACTTGTATGGAAAACCAATAGAAGATCGAAAAGAGCTCCAGAGGAGAGAAACTGGTTGGCTTCTTTGCTAAGCTAAGGCTCCAAGAGCTTGTGTGTCCTTTCTTGTTATTGCAATGATATATAGAAATCTATCACTTTTTTGTTTGTTTGTTTGTTTGTTTGTTTTGGGAGGGTTTTTGAGTGGGGATAGTCATGCAACTGTTGAATAGTCTTATTTTTATTTTTTTGAGGAGCTGGGACTGAGCAATACATAGGTGTTACTCCTGGCTATGCATTCAGAAATTATTCTTGGCAGTGCTTTAGGCACCAATTGGAGTTAGAGCTTCCTTTGTCTCTGTGCTCAGGCATTATTCCTGGTGGGCCTGTGAAATCATGTCTGGTACCAGTGACTGAACCCATGTCAACCACATAAAAAGCAAGCACCCAACCTACTCTACTCCTGTTGTTACCTTTCTCAAGGCAGTTACAACTCTGGAACAGTCATATGATTTTTAAAAATTAAATCCAAGTTCATTAATTTACCACTTGTCTACTTTATTATGAAATTTCAGAAATATCCGAGTTTTCTTCTCCAAAGTTATAGTGCCACCAACATACAAATAACATAGTCTACTCATTCATTTCAACTTTTCCCTCCCTTCATGTAACAACCCTACTTGTCAGAGAGCCTGTTATTTTTGTTGGTTTTATTCAGTGTGTTTACTTTGGTTATTTGTATTCTACATATCAGTGAAACCATCTGGTAATAGTCTCTCACTCTCTGATTTAATTTGCTCTGTTTAATAACCCCAGTTTTCATCTGTGTAGTTAGAAAGACACAACTTTTATCTTCCTTTGTAGTTGAATATTACAGTGAATATGTGTATATTTGTGTATGTATTGCATACATACATATTGAATATACATGCCAGAAGTTAAAAAATATTGGGGCCCGGGAGATAGCATGGAGGTAAGGCATTTGCCTTTCATGCAAAAGGTCATCGGTTCGAAGCCCGGTGCCCCATATGGTCCCCCGTGCCTGCCAGGAGCAATTTCTGAGCATGGAGCCAGGAGTAACCCCTGAGCACTGCCGGGTGTGACCCAAAAACCAAAAAACAATATATATATACATATATACATATATATATAAACATCGGTTTATGGATACTTAGTTTGTCTTTATATTATGATTATGAAATAATGCCATGCAGATGATTTCTTAAGCTACCTGTAAAAAGAGGATGTGGGAGTTAGGGGTATATTCTGTAATCTTGACGACTACATATTAGAAATAAAACTCCTTTTTCTATTTTGTGAAGCAAGACAGTTTTTATTAAAACTTATTTAGAAATATGTGAGGGAGAGAAAGTGAAATACATTTTAGAGAGAGAACATTGACTACTTCAGAATTAGGTAAGCAAAGAAATATAAAGACAAGCAAGTGGGGTACATATTCAAAGAGAACTCAGGCTTAAAGAGCAAGATTAGATATAATTTTTTTCCTTGATGTTCAAGCCAGGCCAGCTTCATAAACTCACTCTTTTCTTGTATGGGATATAAACTGAGCAGGGAAAGATTTTTGGCTACACCAGAGCACTCAGCAAAGAGCTGGCCATCTCAGAAGGAGAGGGTAGACTATGCTCCCACCCTACCAAAACCACAATTCCTTCCTCCATCACCAAGAGTTACTATTTTCCTGATGGTCCTACCTCATCACTGGCACTCTTTGATTCCCTTTGTGGACACCAATATGACCACACTTCAGGTATGTCAGTTTGGGGGGCTGATATCACCAAGACTTTTTGGAGCAAGCACAAGCACCTTCCCCCTGTATCTTTCATTTTGGAAGCCTGGCATCTGTAACCACACCAACAAATGCAGTTAACAGTCACCATGTTTGCACCTGGACAGCTCCATAGAATCTCTCTGTTATCAAACAAGATGTAAACCGAGCTGTGAAAGATCAGGACAACACCAGCCCATGCAGCAGAAAGCTGGCCATCTCAGGAAAAAGGGCAGCCAAGACACCACTCTGTCAAAGCCACACATGCTGCCTCCATCACCCAGAGTCACTATTTCCCTGATGGCCCTGTCTCATCACTGACCCTCTACAATTCCCTTCAGTGACACTGATATGACCACACTTCAAGAGGCCTGGCAGCTGAATTTGTGTCCTTAAAAAATTCGTAGTATAAGTAATATTGTTTTGAATTTCTGTACAACTTCATTTGTTTGATGTTATCATCCCTAAAGGAACAGCCCAACTTAACAGACTGGACATATAACAAGAAGAGCTTACTAAACCATCTGCCATGTATTAATGACTTCATTGAAAATGCAGGGGCCCAGGAGATAGCATGGAGGTAAGGTGTTTGCCTTTCATGCAAAAGGTCATCTGTTCGAATCCCAGTGCTCCATGTGGTCCCCCATGCCTGCCAGGAGCGATTTCTGAGCATGGAGCCATGAGTATCCCCTGAGCACTGCCGGGTGTGACCCAAAAAACACAAAAAAAAAAAAGAAAAGAAAAGAAAATGCAATGATTTTCACAAATGTGCTTGCTACTCTGCTTTTTCTCTTTTGTTTCTTTATTTTTATTCTTTTCTTCCATTTTATTTTTTATTATTTCTCAAAAACTTTGTTTACACATACCTGGAAATAAATATATTATGATCAATTATATGAACTATATGATTCACTTTCTTTAAATAAAATTAAAATATTCTTCATGCTGGGGTGAAGAAAGCTTTTGAGGGATCATAAAATCAGTTGATCTGTCTATTAAGCAATATCTTTTATAATATTATCCTCTACATGTCAATAGCTGAAGGGAATGAGTGATTTCTGAAATGAGTGTTGCCAGCTTTCATAGATTTCTCATCTCTTCAGACATCTTTTATCCCAGTGAAGTCTGCCACCACTTTGAAGAGGAGTAGAATTTCTTGATTTTTTTCTAACACACTTCTTTTAAAAATGTGAAAATTAAAACAAAGATTGGGTAGAAACAGCACCAATGCCTGTTTTTTGCTCATATTCCAAATAAGATTCCAAAACGTTCATTAAATCAATGCACTTATTCTTCAGTAAAGTTTAATGGGAAGAGACCATCACATCATCATTTTAATTTTGTAGGAGATTCCATAAAGGACATAAATGAAAGAGTTGGCAAGGTTTAAATGAGGGCTGTATATTAAATCAGAGACCTGCAATTTTTTTTCTGTAAAGCATCAGAGCTAAGTACTTCAATAATGTTTTAGGCTAACAGATGGAGTTCTAAGGGTACCTCAAAACTAATACAACTATTCAGCTCAACTATTCAAACATGTGACAACTACACATGCTGTGCCCTAAAATCTCATTTATGTACAGAGATGTCACCCTCACCCAGGGAAAAATGCTAATATTACCTGTTGGTCAAGCCAACCCACTTCTAGGAGGGGTCTCTGGAAGGTATCAAAAGGGTTGCCTGAGGAGTGTATAGAGATCTGGGGAGAGAAGTAAGAAGTGGTTGGAAGAGTTAGCAACATAGAGTGATAAGAAACAGTTGTAAGTTCAGGGCAGCTTATGGAATCTGCTTAAAAGGTTAAAGTTTAATTTTCAGATATGGAACTACTGGGAGTTATTTTACAGACTCCGAAGGCCAAAACACAGATCAAAATGGCTTCCAGGATTCAGCACTCTCCTCCAGACTATTTTTAATGACATAAAAGTGACATGCATATTTCCTTTGAATATCCTAGATGTATTCCCTTAAGTGATAAAACTCTTATTGAATATCTCCTTATACACTGACAATTGTGCCCATTGTTTTTTATTTGTTTGTTTTTCTTTCTTTCTTTGTGATCAGTTCATCAAGAAATTCTGGTAGAAGAGTCTTTAGCTTTAGAATTCATGTTAGAACCAAGTTAAGGGGATTGTTGTTCTTGTTCCCTCAGCTCCCCAGAGGCACTAATAATACATTGTTCCTCCTTTGCATAGGTGCATTAAAATGGGAAACTACTACATATACAAACAAGTTATTATCTAATAGAGATAGGAACACAAAGTTAATGCAGTTAGACCTTATACCATAAACACTGCATAATGAAGTGGCTCAGGCCTCTGAAGAATGGGCATTTTCCATATACCCCTGAACCATTGACTATCTACGGAAACAACCACAATTGTCTACAACATCACTGTTGTGTATGTTGTGTATGTAAACATTTCATGGGATTATTATGTTACTGACCTTACCCTGATCAGTGATTGTGCCCTACCCTAGGGTGTAACCTGGCATTCTGCCCCCACCCTAGGGTGGTACCTGATTCTGCTTCCACCATTGGGTGGTATCTGATCCCACCATCGGTGGTTCCTGATTCTGGAGGATAAAAACAAGGGCCTATGGAAGGCGGGGGGGCTTTCTTGGCTGGAACTGATGCTGAAGCTTGGGACTTTCAGTCTTACCACCAAATAAAGCTAATATTTTCACATGCCTGACTGTCTGCGAGCTGTTTACCCGTCGCTTCACCTCAGAACCGCTGACTGAACAGGGTGGCAGATGCGTGCTCCGAGTTGGAGGGGAAAGACCTCATCCTCCATCCCTCGATCAGTCAATCTCTTTAGGGGATGACTTGCAACACATCACCAGGAAGCAAACCTCTACCAGGAAGACTCTACCACTATCCTGGCATTGACTTTACTCCAAGGAGTGTTTCCTTAATACCCATATGACTCAGCAACAACAACAACTTGCTTGCAGGACAGGATGCCCCACATCTAATGGTGAGGTGAAACTCTAGGATGCTCCACATCCTGACTTCAATGAAATACAGAAACCAGAATATTTAACTACAGAAACCGGACACCAACAACAACTAATGTGTGAAAACAATTTCCCCGTGACCGCAGAGAATGATTCAGCGGTTGGACAACCTAGTATGCCTGGAACCCAGAGTCAGTCTTATGCCAGAAAAATTCAGGGATAAGGTCTCTTTGTATTTAGACTAAGGCTGTTTTTTTTTTTCATTTTATCCATATTTGCTGAGCCAGTGCAAACAACAACAATTATCACTTTCACACCATTAATTCTGTACTTTTTAACTCATATCCTTTTTTTTTTTTAAAAAAAAAAAAAGAGTTTACTAAACTTTCTGCTGGTGCTTCAATGAATTCATTGTGAGTCAATAATTTTCAAAGACATTCTTTTCTTTCTCTTTCATCTCTTTAGTTTTTCTTTCAATTTTCTATTTTTAAAAATAAGACCAAACATATTGCTTTTGGTCTACCTAAAAATGTATTATTATCAGTTATGTCACCTATGTAATGCATTTTCTTTAAATTAATTAATTTTAAAAAGAAAAGGTTTAAGCTTAGAAGCCACACATGGTGGCTAGGGCCTTAATAAAATTGATGTCTCCTGAAATCTGACTGCCTATGAATCATTTCCTCGCTGTTGCCCTCAACCTGCATACCCAGTCAGCTGGAAGGAGATGCAGGCGCCTGGTTCCAGGCTGGAGGAGAAAGGCCTCAGCATTTATCCATCACCATCCACAACCATCCAGGACTCTATAATTTATATGTAATTCAACATACTGGTGCTTGAACATTGATTTGAACCCTGGACCAAAGAAGATAGCAATGATGGGGAGATTCCTGTTCTTGTGGTTAACTTTGGCTCTTTTCAGCTGGAGTGAGCCCAAAATCTTTGACCACATGGAGCCTTTTCTAAACATGGAGGAGTCTCCTTCTTGGGGCAGAAGTGCCAGTGAAGGAGGGGAACTGAAAGTATGGAGCAACTCCCATAGAGGCCCAGGACTGAGACTTTTCTGCGAACAATCCTGTTTTTAAGGACCTTGGCCTCCAAATTTACAGAGAGGCTAATAAGTGGGAAAGGACCAGAAAGAAAAGGCTTCACTAAAAGGACTGATTTCTGGATGATGACCTTGAGCCTGGACACAGATTCTGCTTTAAAAATTTTGAACTTTCGGCTGCTCAGATGACATTTCCAGACACCTGGCTGCTGCTGCAAAGAATTACACTTCCAAATACCTCTGGGAGAGGTGGAAAAGAGGTAATGGCAGCAATCAGGGAGAGTAACCTCTCCCTGCTAGCAGGTAAACGGGGAAGCTGCAGCTTGACAGGGCAGAGAGGTGAGAGGTGGTGAGTGCAGTCGCTCCAGCCTGGCCCCTCCAGCTGGGCCAGGATTAGGTGAAGTAAAGCCACTTGGTAAGTCCACGAGACCTGGAGAAGTCCACAGCTCCACCGGCTTCTGGACAATTGGGTGTTGGTGATGGGATAAAAATTAAAAATAGGGGGACGGAGAGATAGCATGGAGGTAGTGTGTTTGCTTTACATGCAGAAGGACAGTGGTTCAAATCCCGGCATCCCATATGGCCCCCCAAGCCTGCCAGGAGCAATTTCTGAGCATAAAGCCAGGAGTAACCCTGAGTGCTCCTGGGTGTGACCCAAAACCCAAATAAATAAATAAATAGATAAATAAATAAATAATAGGAGAAAGAAAACAGCGAAACCTTACTGAAAAGTTGATGTGAAAACCTCCTGCATTTTAACTGTTTCAGATTATCTCAAATCCTTGTTGCATCAGTCATTTTCTTGCTGATTTAAATGTGTTTATAGTTTTCCATAATTAATGTTTCCAAGTGCATAATGTTTTATGGTGTATTTTAATGTAGTAGCCTATTTTCAAAATGTATTTTCTGTATAAATGTTCTTGTAATTTTTGTTTAAGGAAGGCTAATGAATAGGAGCAAGGAAGTTTCAGTAGAAATGTGCTTGGAAAATAAGCATTAAGAAAATTTAAGCTACAAGTGTATTTTGCAGAAACATTCTGTTTATGGAATAGGCTGATATTTTAATTTTACACTTTAAACTTTGTGGCTCATAGGAATATTAAGACTCCACCTTCAGCTGGTGGAAGTCAGGAAAACAAAAGATAACATTCCTTCTTTTGTTTTACTAATAACAGAAGGGATAGATGTCACCCCATCCCAGGGCAAAAATGCTAATATTACCTGTTGGTCAGACCAGCCCACTTATGGGAGGGGTCAAGAAAAAGTAACATCCATGCCAGCATCAGGGATGGAAAAGGGGGGATTCAGAAGGAGAAGCCTTGGGGGGCCGGGCGGTGGCGCTGGAGGTAAGGTGCCTGCGCTAGCCTAGGACGATCCCCCGCAGTTCGATCCCCCGGTTTCCCATATGGTCCCCCAAGCCAGGAGCGACTCCTGAGCGCATAGTCAGGAGTAACCCCTGAGGGTCACCAGGTGTGGCCCAAAAACCAAAAAAAAAAAAAAAAAAAAGGAGAAAGGAGAAGCCTGGGGAGAATAGACTGATGAGGAAGAGATGATAGAAACAGGATTGAATGGCAGGGCAGCTGAAGAGACCCTGCTTAAAAGATTTAAGCTTAGAAGCCACGCATGATGGCTAGGGCCTTAATCAAACTGATGTCTCCTGAAATCTGACTGCTGTGGGTCATTTCCTCACTGCTACCCTGAACCCTGAGACCTACCAGCTGGAAGGGGATGCAGGCACCTGGCGCTGGGCCCTCAAAGGAAGGCCTCACCCTTCATCCATCACCATCCACAACCATCCAGGACTATATAATTAATATGTAATTCTACACACAGATACTATAACACCATAAACTTTCCCACAATAAAAAGTTCTACAAATTTTTAAAACAGGTTAAGCCTGAAGGCTTTACAAAAGAGCTTGTAAATGGGCCAGAGCCATAGCATAGCACTAGGATGTTTGCCTTGCATGCGGCTGACCCAGGACAGACCTGGGTTGGATCCCTGGCATCCCATATGGTCCCCCAAGCCAGGAGAGATTTCTGAGCACATAGCCAGGAGTAACCCCTGAGCCCCTGAGCATCATGGCATGGCTCAAAAACCAACCCCCCCCCCCAAAAGAAAAAGAATAGAGCTTGTGGAGATGATTTGACAGTGGCTTGCCAAGTGTTGGGTTCGATAATTATTGGTTGTTATAATCTAATTATATTTGGAAATGTTCTTCCATTCAAAAAACACACCTGAAGGCATTTGAAAAAATGTTTTAAAAAGCTTTATCTTTATTTTAATAAGTGTCTGATAGTTGTCTCCATGCTTCCTCTGACTACTGAAGAGAACTGCATTTTAAACCACCTATTTCATTCTAGGACACCCACCAACTAGAATTATTTTTTCTCCTATATAAATAGAACATAATTGCATAGATCCAATGTCAGGATAAATATAATCATCTAAAAAGAATTTACACCTTTTTAGTGAAAGTTATAAAATTGGCATTTTCAGAATTTTTGGTGAGATTACAAAGCAATTCACTAGAGACCAATATTTAACTAGTGCACCACCTAGTGGTAAAAGTTTGAACGAATGACTTAAAAATAAACAAAAATCTGTTTTCCAAAGAGGTCCATTTTAGTAGCAAAATGAGGGGAAATACTTATTTGAGACAACCCCTAATTTTGCAGTTAAAACATAGATTTAGGCCTATATTCGCTGTATCAGACAACATGTGCTGCATGTGTTCCTGTGTTCATGTACCAAAGTGAGCCAATCACAACAAGCAAACGTTCAAAGGTTATACTGTAATAGACTTCCTCTCTGACTCTGGCCAATCTGTGCAGGCTTTTTACAGTGTACATTCGGGTCCAGAACATTGTCTGATTTGCATGCATAAAAAGCTTGCTTGGATTGGCTGAGTTAGAGAGGCGGTCCGAGCAGCCTTGCAGTGATTGGTGCAGGATAGAGTTGGAAAATTTGTTTTTTGGCAATATTCAGACAATTTTCATTTAGGGGCATATTGAAACATTTTTCGGAATATACTCAGTGTATAAGACGACCCCCCGATTTTTGGTTGACTTTTTTTTTTTTGTTTCAAAAGTCGTCTTATATGCTGGAAAATACTGGGCTGGTTTTGGTGCCTAGTACTACATAGCCCCCTGAACATTTCCTAGTGCAATCCTGAAAGGTCTTCTATCATCAGGGGTGTGAACCTAAAGGCTTCAAGTATTGTTGGGATGTCCCTGTGGTCTCTGGCAAGGCACAACCCAGCTGAACAGCATTTCATGGTAGGAACTGCTAGGTTCTCCTGAGAATCTCTTGTACTTCCCAACCCTCTTCACAAGAAGATTATTGTTTTTTGATGTCCTGGGGGATAGAAATACATTTATAATAACAGTTTAAAACAACAATAGAAAATTTAAATATTTGTCTAGTAGAAAACTAGACACTTTTTTCATTTACAAGTAAATTTTTAATAATTTATTTGGGGGATGTGGTTCACATCTGGTAGTGTTCAGGGCTTATTCCTGGCTCTGTGTTCAGGGATCAATCCTGGTGGTGTTTAGGAGACCTTATGGGGTATTTATGGGGACTGAACCCTGCAAGCAGCACCTTGCTCACTCTACTATCTTGCTGGCTCCTAATAATATTTTCTTTTTTTGGGGGGGCCACACCCAGTGACATTCAGGGGTTACTCCTGGCTATGCGCTGAGAAGACGCTCCTGGCAGGCACGGGGGATCATATGGGAACCGGGGGCTCGAACCGTGGTCCATCCTAGGCTAGCGCAGGCAAGACAGCAGGCATCTTACCTCCTGCGCCACCTCCCGGCTCCCTTTTTTTTAAATAATATTTTCTTAAGTGGAAACAAAACAGACTAGAAGATAAATAAATAAATAAAATTATATTGTTAGAAAAAACAAATATTTTTAAATTACTGTTATTAATAAAGATAACTTCACAAGGAAAAGATAAAATGATGAAATACTAAATAGTTTGCTTCAGTCATTAGAACTTGGAAGATAATAGGCAAAGATTTGTCCATCTGGTTATAAATACTGAAAAATGAGTTTTCAATGTTTTATAAAACTCTGCCTAAGAAATAATAATGTAAAACACACTGCTTTTACTTTATTTGGGAGGACCTATTACTGAAGATATATATTAGGGGGAACATGTGGTACTGGAGAGCTAACCAGTGCCTCCTATATGCAATGAATCAATCTGTTAGATTTTCTCTTTAACCCAAAACTATGTTACACACTCAGCAAAATAGGAAAAAACAACACAATTTAAATCTTGGTATTTACTTGATATTCCAGTGGATACAAAGCACAAACTTTGTGAGCAGAGTGAAAGCACAGTGGGTAGGATCTTTGCTATGTATGAGGCCAAACCAGATTTGATTCCCTGCATCCCATGGTCCCCCGAGCCTGCCAGGGAGAGATGCCTGAGAACCACCAAATGTGGCCTCAAAACCAAGAAGCAAAACCAGGGGCCAGAGCGATAGTACTGTGGTATGGCATTTGTCTCGAACATGGCCTATCTGGGATGAACCTTGGTTCGATCCCCCATGTCCCATATGGTCCCCTGAGGTGATTTCTGAGTGCGTAGACATGAGTAACCCCTGAGTGTCACAAGGTGTGGCCCCAAAAGCAAAAAAACAAACAAACAAACAAACAAAAAAAACTAAACAAAACAAAAACCAAACCAAATAAGCAAACAAAACAACAAACTATAAAATTTGCTTGAGATTATGCTAACCAACTATCAATTAGCAGTTATTGTACTCTTTTCCAGGATTAGTTAGACAAATGATGTCCTCAGCAGAAAAATTGGGAAGACAGCGTCATACTGGTCTGAGAAAGATAAGAGTTAAATTTTAGAAATCTGGAATCACAGATTTGAAGGCCATTTGAAGATTGTCCTGTTGGACCAGAAATCTGATTCTTGAATTCCTGATTAATGTCTCTACCCAGGAATTGTCAAGCTTTCTTAAGTCCTAATACTTGGGAGTTCAAGGCCAGTTATTGAAGTTTATCTATAATTTAACTACCAACAGAGACTGTCAAAAACACACTCTTTGAGACCTTTTTCCCCAGCACAAAATCACAGAAAGCAGACAAAACTATGCTCCATGCAACAGTTCCCCTTTGCCCCCAACCATCATAACCCTTGCAAAAATAAAAATATTTCTATGCATTAGAAAGTCTTCACATACTTGAAAATAAGAGCAATACTAGATCTCTGAAGCATTTTTCCATCAAATGTAGAATTCTCAATTCTTCATCTCTTGACATTTTAAATCCTTTCATTACTAAGAACTTAATCCTGAAGAACATTCATGCATTCAATACCCCTATTTACAGTACCATGAATTAAGGGTAGCATTGCTTTAATTGGGATAACCAGCAAAGAAAGACAAATAGTCTTAGAGGCTTAGTAAAGGTTATGTAAGTTGCTTTACTAAAAAGCAAACAAACAAAAACCCATTGTATTCTTACCTCTGAAGAGTCTATATTAGTAATAGTCTATTATCAATATTAAGAAGCTCTTTGACAGGGTTAGAAGAAAACTCTGTTATCCCATGGTTTATTTGTTATTTATTTATTTATTTATTTATTTAATTTTGTTGAACATATTTTACTTATTATTTCCCAAATTAATAGGCCAGATTCATACTAGTCACTTTTTGCATATAATTCATGTAGTCCTCAGATATTTAGAAATTGTTTTTTATCACAGAATTTCAATCCATGGAGTTATGATTAGTTTTGTGTAATTGAACACATGACATTGGTTCATACTAAAGTTTAATATGTACCTAAACTTTTCATTCTTTCTCACATTGCTCTATAGTCATACATCACATTATATTTATTAAGAGTTTTAGAATCTGTGAACTCCAAAGGGACACAGAAGAAAAACTTTAATGCCCTACTACAGAACAACAATTGGGTAAGAGATAAAATCAAAGAGGAAATCAAAAGATTCCTGGAAACAAATGACAATGAAGACACAAATTATCAGAATCTATGGGATACAGCAAAAGCAGTACTGAGAGGAAAATTTATAGCTTTGCAAGCACACGTCAGGAAGGAAGAAGGGGCATATCTGAAATAGCTTAAATACAGCTTAAAAATTAAAAAAAAAAAAGATCAACAGACTCCGCCCTGCTGCGCTCTGCTAAGAACACTGAGGACCTAGGGAATCTCTTCCTGCTTCTGTCTGTCCTGATTTCTTGGTGCCCCAGAAGATCGCGACCGCGAAGTGAAGCAGAGGGCTGTGCACTCTTTCTAACCAATAAACCCCCATCACAACACACAGGAAAAACCACACTACTAGAGCGATAATGCAGAAAGATTATAGGCAAACAATAGGCACCGAGAATGAAGATGATGGCTTGGACGACCTTAAAAATCACAACCCTCTGCTTAACCTCTCGGATAAGGAATTTAAAATAGAAATATGGAATATGTTTGTAAAACTCGAAGAAAGCATAGATCGATCTGAACAGAACACAAAGACAGAATTCAGAAAACTTCAAACTGAAATGGCAGGCCTGAAAAACACGGTAGCTCAACTGAAAACCTCAGTGGATGCCCTCGACAGCAAGGTAAGAGCAGCTGAGGAGAGAATCGGATTACTGGAAGATGAAATGCAGAAAATCTCAACACAGCAGAAGAAATTGGAAAAGAAACTTAGGACAAACGAGCAGGCAATGGAAAAAGTACTCAAGGACTGTGAACAGATGAAAATAGAAGTCTTTGATAAACACAAAAGAAACAACATGAGAATCATTGGAGTCCCAGAGACCCAAGTAGTAAATCACCAGGAAGAATCAACTGTCAAAGACATCATCAAAGAGATACTACCAGAGTTAACGACTACATACAATCAAATCCTGCATGCCCGAAGAGTACCAGCCACACGAGACCCCAAAAATAAACACCCCCAGACACATCATCATTACAATGACAAATCCCACAGATAGAGATAGAATACTGAATGCAGCAAGGCCAAAAAGGGAAATTACATTCAAAGGAGCATACCTAAGACTTATAGCAGACATGTCGCAAGAAACTCTCAAGGCAAGAAGACAGTGGTGGGATATTGTGACAAGACTGAAAGAACTGAATGCCTCACCGAGAATACTGCACCCAGCCCGACTCACGTTCAGGTATGAAGGAAAAATACATAGCTTCATGGCTAAACAACAGCTTAAAAACTTCACAGATGATAAACCAGTCTTAAACGAAAAACTGACAGGTCTACTCTAAGACAAGAGAGACCAACTAACACAGGAAGTTATCTACAAAGATGACATTAATTCCTATGACAATCACCTCCCTCAATGTTAATGGACTAAATTCACCAATTAAAAGACACAGAGTAGCAAAGTGGATCAAAAAGATGAATCCAACCTTCTGCTGCCTACAAGAAACACATCTGAATAGTCATAACAAACTTAGACTCAAAATCAAAGGCTGGAGGAAAATCATCCAAGCAAACAATACCCTCAAAAAAGCTGGGGTGGCCATATTAATATCTGATGATGCCAACTTTATATTCAGAAAAGTGGTAAGGGACAAAGGTGGATATGTGCAACAGGAAGAAATCAGACTATTAAACATATATGAACCCAATGAGAGACCAGCAAATTATCTAATACAGTCACTGACAAATCTGAAAGAAGAAGAAATCAATGATAACACAATAATTATGGGAGACCTCAACATGGCCCTATCAACACTTGATAGGTCAACCAGATTGAAACCCAACAAAAACATACTAGTCCTGAATAGAGAAATGGAAGAAAGAGGACTAGTGGATATATATTGGACACTCCATCCCAAAAACCCTGGATACACATTCTTCTCCAATGTACATGGGTCATTCTCCAGGATAGACTACATGCTAACACATGAAACATACCTCCACAAAATCAAGAGGATAGAAATCTTGCAAGCTACCTTTGCCGACCACAAGGCTCTGAAATTAGACGTGAACTACAAAGCCACACAGAAGAAAAACATTAACAACTGGAAATTAAACACCCTGCTACTGAACAACCAGTGGGTCCGAGATGAAATCAAAAAGGAAATTAAAACTTTCCTGGAAACAAGTGATAATGAAGACAGAACATTATGGGACACAGCAAAAGCGTCCTGAGAGGAAAATTTATAGCTCTACAAGCACACATCAGGAAGGAAGAAGGGGCATACCTGAATAATCTAATGACACAACTCAAAAAATTAGAAAATGACCAAAAAAAGGAACCAAAAATAGGGAGACAGAAGGAAATTACAAAGCTGAAAGCAGAACTCAATGAAATGGAAAACCAAAGAACAATCCAAAAGATCAACGAAAACAGAAGCTGGTTCTTTGAAAAAATAAACAAGATTGATAGGCCATTGGCAAAACTCACAAAGAAAGAGAGAGAGAGAAATCTGATAACCTGTATTAGAAATGAAAAGGGGGAGATCACAACAGATACTGTAGATATCCAAAGGGCAATCAGAAACTACTTTGGGAAATGTTATGCTACTAAACATGAGAACCTGGAAGAAATGGAAAAATTCTTGGACACATATATGTCATGGCTCTCAGGAGTGAAAAAACTCCTGAGAGAAAGTCATGTCAGAAAGGCCCGCTCTGAGCTGTTCAAGCTGATCTCTGCGTGGATTGTCTGTAATATGATTTCCAAGGCTGTGACAATTTTTTCTCTCTGTCCCTTTAAACCTTCTGCAGTAAGAGATGACAGAACCAAAAGCCGCCAGGCCAAACTTGCACCCCCACTGGGCAATCTCTCTGGCCTGGCGCCAGGAAAGTTTCTTCCTTTTTTCCTCCAAGCTAAATATCCATAACTAGTTTTTCATGTTTTACCCAAAACAC
>PVKC010028651.1:0-15361 GCA_004027635.1 Crocidura indochinensis
GTTAAGGAAAATAAGGAGCTGATCCTGGCAGGGGGTCAGAAGCTGCTGTTCCAGGGCCCAGCCTGCCATCTGCTACAGGGTGAGGCCACCCCATGGGCTGTGGAGCTCAGCCAGAGCAGCCCCTCCAGGCAGATGTGTAGAAAATCTGAAGAGGAACTGAGGGGTGGGCGGGAAGATTCAGGAAAGTGTGGGCCATGGCTGACTCCAGTGTGGGAGAGAACAAGGGATGGAGGAAAAAAAGAAAGGAGACAGGGTGGTGAAACCGGATTTGGCTAAAAGTGGGGATTGTTCCGGGGAGAAGGGCTAAGTAGCCTGGTTCTTAGGGGAAGGGCTGAGTATCTCAGGCCTTGGGTCCTAAAGACTGAGGCCTAAAGACTGTGGAGAAGAGAACAATAGACTGAGTCTTGGGAGCCAGTGCCATGCTGGGCCTGAAAAGGGAGGTTCCAACTGGCTTTGGGACACTCCTCCCAGCCCACCCCGACCTAGGGGTGAGAGAGAGGCATGGGGTTGGGGTATCTTTGGAAAGTAAGTAATCAGCTCACAGCTTTCCCTCCTCTTAGTTCAAACTAGCATACTGGCCACATGAAGAAATCAGGAATTATGTGGGATCCCAAGTTACCCCAAGGGTGAAAATCACATCATTGAGGGCCACAGTCTGAAACTAGGGAGGAGGAAGGAGGACACAGGAAGGAAACAGGGAGCCCATGAGGGCCAGGCCCAGGGAAGTCCAAGGCCTGCTATTCGGAATGGGAAATCCCTGAGGGTGATAGTGTAGAAAGAAGTGTGGGGTGGACTGAGTAATCTTTATGAGGACCTTTACCCAACACAAGATGATCTGGAGTGGCATGTGGGCACAGTGTTGTGCACAAATGCTGGCATGTTGGGACACAAGACTGCCTCTGCCTCTGGGACACTGTCCATGTGAGCATGAGAGAATTGGCTGCTCAGTAAAGAAACCTCCCAGGATGGGGAGAAAGGGCAATTGTCAGAGTAGAGGTCCCCAAAACAGAGACTGCTACTAGAGGAGGCTAGGGAACCAGTGGCTAGAAATACCAATAGAGAATTAGCATGTGGATTAAGTCACCTGCCTTTCTTGCAACTGATTGTGGTTTGATCCCAGCACTGAATTGGATTTATGAGCACCACCAGGCATGATCCTTGAGCAGAGTCAGGAGTAAGCCCTAAGCACTGCCAGATGTGCCCCCCAAAACCCCAACAAAAATAGAAATAATGGGGCTGGGCGGTGGCGCTGGAGATAAGGTGCCTGCACTAACCTAGGACGGACCGCGGTTCGATCCCCCGGTTCCCCATATGGTCCCCCGTGCCTGCCAGGAGCGACTTCTGAGCGAATAGCCAGGAGTAACCCCTGAGCGTTACCGGGTGTGGCCCCCCCCCAAAAAAAAAGAAATAATGGAAGCATCTAGCTCCTCACATGTTATGCACAAAGTCTTTTCTTCTTATACCTTCCCTCCACCCTCCTTCCTTCCTCTGATGAAGCAAGTGTTCAGGCACTGGTGTCTCCACAAAATCAAATGATGGTCAAGTTCTAATCACCAGCACCTTTGACTGTGGGGCTACTTGGTGACACCTTGGCAAATACTAGAATGAGTTTCTGCTGGTGGAACCAACAGAAAGGGGTCCCTTAAAAAGAGGGGTCCTAGGGACCGGGCGGTAGCACTGGAGGTGCCTTGCCTGCACTAGCGTAGGATGGACCGCAGTTCGATCCACCGGTTTCCCATATGGTCCCCCAAGCCAGGAGTGACTTCTGAGCGCATAGCTATAACCCCTGAGCGTCACTGGGTGTGGTCCAAAAACCAAAAAAAAAAAAAAAAAAGAGGGGTCCTAAAGTTGACTCGAAATGCCAGCAACAAACAAGGAAATCAAAGCCAGTAAGCTGGAAAGAGATGTGACCCAGATGGAGTCCCTGTAGGTTCCAAAAGCAGCAAGAGCTCCTGATGTGCCTTTCCCTGCATTAGGAAAACATAGTCTAAATTGCTGATATGGAATCAATAGCAGGTAGACTGCACTGGTGGTATAAACCAACTGATTGCAAGGTGATTAGTATAGACCCTTGAGTTCTCAAGTTTCCATCTCAAAGAATTGGTTTTCATTATGCTTTTTCCACAAGGACTTTACATTTCCCAAAATGTTTGTCTTCTAGAGAAATTACACTCTTGATACGCTTATTTTTCTGTTTTCTTCATTCATAATCCAAAATAGACCTGTATGACCCCTATTCTGGGTGTTTAATCAGAGCACCATGGAAACAAGCCATAAACAAGGCCCGTAGCTTTGTTTTAATGTTAATGTTGATAGAATCTTCTCAGGGTATTTAGGAATCTGTAAAACATCGCAAACTGCCCCATGGTATTCCATTGGGAGCACGAACCTGTGTGTTTCATAAAGAAACAAGCATGATTTTCTTTTGGGCATCAAATGTTCCTGGAATATTTTTTTCCCTTAGGAACTGGGAAGTGAAGGGACTCCCTAATCAGCCTGGTGTAGAGTCCCCAGGTAACTTCTTAGAACCTGAACACCCCAGGGGGCAACACACCACCCTGTGGTGACACCTCTACTCCAATGCCAGAGTCACACAGAAGAGAGAGAAATGAGGAGGAAGGAGCTAAACTTCTAGCTTTGTGATGGGTGACACTGTGGGATTTGGGGGTTCTAGAACCCCTCACTTGGCAGACATATGTACCACTGCTTAGCAATCTCCCCCGAGGTTAAAACTTCTCTATTTTATTTATTTATTTATTTATTTATTTATTTTTGGTTTGGAGGCTGCACCTAGCTTACTGGCTCGGGAATCACTCCTGGCAGAGCTCAGGTGCCAGATGTGGTGCTTGGACTGAAGCTGGGCCCTCCTTATGCAAGGCCAAAACATATTCCTCACTGTCTTCTCTTGTTTTAAGGGAATTTTTGGGTCTCTTTACATAATGTGTTTATGTTAGGAAAGAATATGACTCTACATACCTGTCGAATTAATGGAACCATTTAAACTGTTTTCCCTCAGTACCTGTGTGCAGTTTGAATCACTTAAGGCACCAATTAGCTCTTCTATCATTCCCAACAAAGGAAAGGAAAGAGGAGCCTCTTAAAAAAATTGTTTTTTTTTTTTTTTGCTTTGACGTTCAGGGTTTATACTCTTGGCTATGAGCTCAGAAATCGCTCCTGGCTTGGGGACCATATGGAACACTGGGGGATCAAACCCCGGTCTGTCCTAGGTTAGTGCCTGCAAGGCAACACTAAAAGTTTATATCCATATAAATGCTCAGTCATGGGTCTTGCAAGATGTGAAAGAAACTAATGACACTCAGGTTGTCACTCTGAGGATATTTCCCAACACTGACCATCATTAACCAAATATGTGTCCATAAAGGCATGGAATATAGGCATGCCAGTCACATAAATTCCAGGGAATAGAAGTGTTCTAGAGATGACTAAGTCCCTAAGAAACTTAATGCTGGCACTTTAATTCCTAATTCTGCTAACAGGTGCTGTCTCGTCTACATTTTCATAGCTCTGGTATGGGAAGAAAACTACAGTTTAGGTGGTAGAAACTTATCTTGCCAGAGAAATAAGTGCTTGCTATATCAAGCTTCTTTGATATTGGGCCCCATGCTGGAAATAATCTCTGCCTCCCCCCCCATTAATATAATCCCCATTCTTCGACTCTGTCGTTCTTTGCAAATAAATTTGCTCTTCCATATTTTAGTCATCAAGGAAGAAATTGTAATTTCTCTGAAGTTTTTCTTTTCTGAAAATCTGGACTCCAAATATATGATCTCTTTTGTTTTTTGTTTTTAGGCCACACCCAGTGACTCTCAGGAATTGCCCCTGGTTCTGCACTCCTGGCAAGCTTGGGGAGCATATGGGATGTCCGGGATTGAACCCAGGTTGGCAGCATGCAAGGCAAACACCCTCCCTGCTGTGCTATTGCTTCAATCCTTCAGTTAGCTCTCTTTTATTGGTTTCCATACTTTTCGCTATTTTATTGTAACTTACATGCAATATAAAACAGTCTGTTTCCACCCTAAGTCAGATCACTGGGTTCATTATAATAGTGTGAATTTATTTATCTCCACTTTTTTCCCAAACTTTTTTTTCTTCCCAGACAGAAAGTGTTTTCCTAGGTATGGTCCTTGCCATGTGTTTTGTGTTTGTTTTTATTTGTAGCATCATGATCTGCACCATTGTAATTGATAGGGTTTCAGGCATTTGACATTCCAACACCATATGCCCCACAAGACAATGTGTTGAATCAGTGTTTTTTTGTGAAATAGTTTGTGAAATAGTCATTCCCTCATGTGTGAGTCCCACAACCAGATGTGTCACCTCAGGGGAGCAATGTGGCAGGTTGACCCTGATAAGCACCACAACCCATGGCCAGGGGTCTGTGGGGACCCTCCTACCCATCTGCCCCACATCATCTCAACCACTTCCAGCAAACCAGAAAGCCAGATAAAATGGAGGAATTTCTTTTATCTCACATGGTAAAGATAAAGGAAATTTTATCTGTAAATTTGAGTCTTTGGTTCAATAGCTAGAGAGGGATCTATTAATCCCCTGCAACTACTGCCAGGTCTGTCTTCTTGACATCCCTGGGAGTCCCCCAAAGGAAATTACCCATTATTTTTCAAAGCAGACACAGCATCTCAAATTTGCACTGGCACCAAGTGCTCCTATCCTTGCCAAAAGTAACCTTCCTTATAGCCTTTTTACTGGAATGTAGCTTTGAAGGGTCTCCTAAACATTGCCAGCAATGACCCAAGACCACAGAGCCTGGAGCACTGCTAGATGTGGCCTCCCCCAGAGTAAAACACACCAAGGAGATGAAGCAATTATACAGTGGATAGAATGTTTGCCCTACATGAGGATGACCCAAGTTTGATCCCTGGGGTCCTATGTGGTCCCCCAGAACTACCAGGAGTGATTTCTAAGTTCAGAACCAGAAGTAACCCGTAAGGAATGCCAAGTGTGGCCAATAAATAAATAAATAAATAAAATAAACCAAAAAACTTGGAGGCTGGAGAGATAGTACAGAAGTAGGGTGCTTGCCTTGCATGCAGCTGACAAGGATCTAATCCCCAGCATACCATATGGTCCCCAAACACTGTCAGGAGTAATTTCTGAGCTCAGATCCAAGAATAGTTCCTGATCCAAGAGTATCACTGAGTATGGCCCAAAAACTTGGAGGGGAAGGGGAAGAGTCTCAGATGATGTATAAAAATTAACAGAGAGGGGCCCGGGAGATAGCATGGAGGTAGGGCGTTTGCCTTTCATGCAAAAGGTCATCAGTTCGAATCCCGGTGCCCCATATGGTCCCCCGTGCCTGCCAGGAGCAATTTCTGAGCATGGAGCCAGGAGTAACCCCTGAGCACTGCCGGGTGTGACCCAAAAACCAAAAAAAAAAAAAAAAGAATTAACAGAGAAGGAAGGAAGGGAGGAGGAGGAAGGGAGGGAACAAGGGAGGGAAGTAGGAAGGAAATCTACACCAATTTTTTTTGGTGATTGTTTTTCCCATGGTTTCACATGCCCATTGTGAGGATCTGCATACTGACTGTCTCTCCCTGTTTGATTGGATTCTTCTGGTGAGTGGCCAAAATTCTTTATATATCTGGCTACCAGCCTTTTGTCTGTTGTGTGTTTGCAAATATTTCTCAAAGTTGTCTTTTTTTTTTTTTTTTGGTTTTTGTTTCACTACTGGTTCTACGATCAGAAATCGCTCCTGGCAGGCTTGGGGGACTATATGGGATGCTGGGATTCGAACCACTGTCTGTCTGCATGCACGGCAAATGCCCTACCTCAATGCTATCTATCCGGTCACCCAAAGACCCAAAGATGTCATAAAAAATAAATTCTTTTTTTTTTTTTTTTTGGTTTTTGGGCCACACCCGGTAATGCTCAGGGGTTACTCCTGGCTATTCGCTCAGAAGTCACTCCTGGCAGGCACGGTGGGCCATATGGGGAACCAGGGGATGGAACCGAGGACCGTCCTAGGTTAGCGCAGGCACCTTACCTCCAGCGCCACCGCCCGGCCCCCCATAAAAAATAAATTCTAAAACATTTCATTGACTTTGTCTTTCTGAAAGTGTTTTATTTGGATGAGTAGTGATCTGCCATTTTTAAATGAGTTGACCTTATTTCTATTTTAAGAAATATTGGTCCATCTACAGTTCCCATTTTTCTTCTTTTCAACCATAGGAGATAGGAACTGTTTTTTTTTGTTGTTTGTTTGTTTTTTTGGGGGGTTTTTTTTTGGGGGGGTCACACCCGGCAGTGCTCAGGGGTTACTCCTGGCTCCATGCTCAGAAATTGCTCCTGGCAGGCATGGGGGACCATATGGGGCACCGGGATTCGAACCGATGACCTTTTTGCATGAAAGGCAAATGCCTTTACCTTCATGCTATCTCCCGGCCCCTGGGAACTGTTCTTTCTCACAGGATTTTCCACTTGGCAGAGGACATGAGCCACCACCACCCACACACACACACATATCCAGCTCTCATTTGTTGAGTATTTGGGGGGAGGAGGGGTTTGCCTTGGTTACTCCAAGCAGTGCTCATTGCTGACTCCTGGTTCTTTGCTCAGGAATCATTTCTAGTGATGGTTGGGGACCACATGTAGTACCAAGCACCAAACAGGGATTAGCTGTGTGTAAGGCAAGTATCTCCATCCTTTATCCTGTCTCACAGGCCCCTTGATGATTTTATCATAAACAAAACATTTACACCACCCCTTTTTTTCTTTTTCTACTGAGATGAGTATTGATTTGTATTTTCCTGTTATTCTGTTAACATGGCTGATTACATGGGTCAATTTTTGAATTTCAAATCAACCTTATTTTCCTGAGACAAGCCTTTCTGGGCATGACTATGCCTCATCTAATGCAATTCTTCTTCCCCTGGCAACATTATGGCATCTATACTCATGAAGGACCCTGGCCAAGGATTTGCTTTTCCTTTTCTTCCCTTTTAAAAAAATTTCAAGTCACATCTAGAAGTGCTCAAGTCTTCTATTTCTGTTCAGAGATCTCGGAGATGACTCCTGGAGGTGCTCAAGAGACCTACTGAAGCACTAGGAACCAAACTAGGGTTAGGTACATGTAAGACAAGCATGCTATCTCTCTGGCCTCAGGATTGCTTTTCTTACAATATTTTGAGGGGGGTTCATGGGGGAAGGCAACTACACCTGGTAATGTTCAGATGTAACTCCTGGCTCTGCATTCAGGAATCCTGGCAATGCTCCAGGTGACATATGGAACATATGGTTTTCTGGAGAATGAATCAGTCCCCAGGACTGAACAGGACTGAACAGGTTGTCTGTGTGTAAGGCCATGCCCCTCCCTGCTATACTATCACTCAAACCCCTTTTAGAATATCTTTTTTTTTTTTTTTCTGGTTTTTGGGTCACACCCGGCAGTGCTCAGGGGTTACTCCTGGCTCCATGCTCAGAAATTGCTCCTGGCAGGCACGGGGGACCATATGGGGCACCGGGATTCGAACCGATGACCTTTTGCATGAAAGGCAAACGCCTTACCTCCATGCTATCTCCCGGGCCCCCTTAGTGGATTCTTACTGCAGCTTTCATAAACCAGAATTTTGATCCAGGCCCCATCCTAAGCCCGCCTAATTTGATTCATGAATTTCATTCAATGTTTAAGAAAATGTGACATCAATGTTACATGGATTCCTTTATAAAACAGAGCAGGTACATTCACCAGATCTTTCTACAAATCAAAAACTGTTAAAGATATTCTAAGGGGCCCGGGAGATAGCATGGAGGTAAGGCGTTTGCCTTTCATGCAAAAGGTCATTGGTTCGAATCCCGGTGCCCCATATGGTCCCCCGTGCCTGCCAGGAGCAATTTCTGAGCATGGAGCCAGGAGTAACCCCTGAGCACTGCCGGGTGTGACCCAAAAACCAGAAAAAAAAAAAAAAAGATATTCTAAAAGGGGTTTGAGTGATAGTATAGCAGGGAGGGGCATGGCCTTACACACAGACAACCTGTTCAGTCCTGTTCAGTCCTGGGGACTGATTCATTCTCCAGAAAACCATATGTTCCATATGTCACCTGGAGCATTGCCAGGATTCCTGAATGCAGAGCCAGGAGTTACATCTGAACATTACCAGGTGTAGTTGCCTTCCCCCATGAACCCCCCTCAAAATATTGTAAGAAAAGCAATCCTGAGGCCAGAGAGATAGCATGCTTGTCTTACATGTACCTAACCCTAGTTTGGTTCCTAGTGCTTCAGTAGGTCTCTTGAGCACCTCCAGGAGTCATCTCCGAGATCTCTGAACAGAAATAGAAGACTTGAGCACTTCTAGATGTGACTTGAAATTTTTTTAAAAGGGAAGAAAAGGAAAAGCAAATCCTTGGCCAGGGTCCTTCATGAGTATAGATGCCATAATGTTGCCAGGGGAAGAAGAATTGCATTAGATGAGGCATAGTCATGCCCAGAAAGGCTTGTCTCAGGAAAATAAGGTTGATTTGAAATTCAAAAATTGACCCATGTAATCAGCCATGTTAACAGAATAACAGGAAAATACAAATCAATACTCATCTCAGTAGAAAAAGAAAAAAAGGGGTGGTGTAAATGTTTTGTTTATGATAAAATCATCAAGGGGCCTGTGAGACAGGATAAAGGATGGAGATACTTGCCTTACACACAGCTAATCCCTGTTTGGTGCTTGGTACTACATGTGGTCCCCAACCATCACTAGAAATGATTCCTGAGCAAAGAACCAGGAGTCAGCAATGAGCACTGCTTGGAGTAACCAAGGCAAACCCCTCCTCCCCCCAAATACTCAACAAATGAGAGCTGGATATGTGTGTGTGTGTGGGTGGTGGTGGCTCATGTCCTCTGCCAAGTGGAAAATCCTGTGAGAAAGAACAGTTCCCAGGGGCCGGGAGATAGCATGAAGGTAAAGGCATTTGCCTTTCATGCAAAAAGGTCATCGGTTCGAATCCCGGTGCCCCATATGGTCCCCCATGCCTGCCAGGAGCAATTTCTGAGCATGGAGCCAGGAGTAACCCCTGAGCACTGCCGGGTGTGACCCCCCCAAAAAAAAACCCCCCAAAAAAACAAACAAACAACAAAAAAAAACAGTTCCTATCTCCTATGGTTGAAAAGAAGAAAAATGGGAACTGTAGATGGACCAATATTTCTTAAAATAGAAATAAGGTCAACTCATTTAAAAATGGCAGATCACTACTCATCCAAATAAAACACTTTCAGAAAGACAAAGTCAATGAAATGTTTTAGAATTTATTTTTTATGGGGGGCCGGGCGGTGGCGCTGGAGGTAAGGTGCCTGCGCTAACCTAGGACGGTCCTCGGTTCCATCCCCTGGTTCCCCATATGGCCCACCGTGCCTGCCAGGAGTGACTTCTGAGCGAATAGCCAGGAGTAACCCCTGAGCATTACCGGGTGTGGCCCAAAAACCAAAAAAAAAAAAAAAAAGAATTTATTTTTTATGACATCTTTGGGTCTTTGGGTGACCGGATAGATAGCATTGAGGTAGGGCATTTGCCGTGCATGCAGACAGACAGTGGTTCGAATCCCAGCATCCCATATAGTCCCCCAAGCCTGCCAGGAGCGATTTCTGATCGTAGAACCAGTAGTGAAACAAAAACCAAAAAAAAAAAAAAAAGACAACTTTGAGAAATATTTGCAAACACACAACAGACAAAAGGCTGGTAGCCAGATATATAAAGAATTTTGGCCACTCACCAGAAGAATCCAATCAAACAGGGAGAGACAGTCAGTATGCAGATCCTCACAATGGGCATGTGAAACCATGGGAAAAACAATCACCAAAAAAAATTGGTGTAGATTTCCTTCCTACTTCCCTCCCTTGTTCCCTCCCTTCCTCCTCCTCCCTTCCTTCCTTCTCTGTTAATTCTTTTTTTTTTTTTTTTGGTTTTTGGGTCACACCCGGCAGTGCTCAGGGGTTACTCCTGGCTCCATGCTCAGAAATTGCTCCTGGCAGGCACGGGGGACCATATGGGGCACCGGGATTCGAACTGATGACCTTTTGCATGAAAGGCAAACGCCCTACCTCCATGCTATCTCCCGGGCCCCTCTCTGTTAATTTTTATACATCATCTGAGACTCTTCCCCTTCCCCTCCAAGTTTTTGGGCCATACTCAGTGATACTCTTGGATCAGGAACTATTCTTGGATCTGAGCTCAGAAATTACTCCTGACAGTGTTTGGGGACCATATGGTATGCTGGGGATTAGATCCTTGTCAGCTGCATGCAAGGCAAGCACCCTACTTCTGTACTATCTCTCCAGCCTCCAAGTTTTTTGGTTTATTTTATTTATTTATTTATTTATTGGCCACACTTGGCATTCCTTACGGGTTACTTCTGGTTCTGAACTTAGAAATCACTCCTGGTAGTTCTGGGGGACCACATAGGACCCCAGGGATCAAACTTGGGTCATCCTCATGTAGGGCAAACATTCTATCCACTGTATAATTGCTTCATCTCCTTGGTGTGTTTTACTCTGGGGGAGGCCACATCTAGCAGTGCTCCAGGCTCTGTGGTCTTGGGTCATTGCTGGCAATGTTTAGGAGACCCTTCAAAGCTACATTCCAGTAAAAAGGCTATAAGGAAGGTTACTTTTGGCAAGGATAGGAGCACTTGGTGCCAGTGCAAATTTGAGATGCTGTGTCTGCTTTGAAAAATAATGGGTAATTTCCTTTGGGGGACTCCCAGGGATGTCAAGAAGACAGACCTGGCAGTAGTTGCAGGGGATTAATAGATCCCTCTCTAGCTATTGAACCAAAGACTCAAATTTACAGATAAAATTTCCTTTATCTTTACCATGTGAGATAAAAGAAATTCCTCCATTTTATCTGGCTTTCTGGTTTGCTGGAAGTGGTTGAGATGATGTGGGGCAGATGGGTAGGAGGGTCCCCACAGACCCCTGGCCATGGGTTGTGGTGCTTATCAGGGTCAACCTGCCACATTGCTCCCCTGAGGTGACACATCTGGTTGTGGGACTCACACATGAGGGAATGACTATTTCACAAACTATTTCACAAAAAAACACTGATTCAACACATTGTCTTGTGGGGCATATGGTGTTGGAATGTCAAATGCCTGAAACCCTATCAATTACAATGGTGCAGATCATGATGCTACAAATAAAAACAAACACAAAACACATGGCAAGGACCATACCTAGGAAAACACTTTCTGTCTGGGAAGAAAAAAAAGTTTGGGAAAAAAGTGGAGATAAATAAATTCACACTATTATAATGAACCCAGTGATCTGACTTAGGGTGGAAACAGACTGTTTTATATTGCATGTAAGTTACAATAAAATAGCGAAAAGTATGGAAACCAATAAAAGAGAGCTAACTGAAGGATTGAAGCAATAGCACAGCAGGGAGGGTGTTTGCCTTGCATGCTGCCAACCTGGGTTCAATCCCGGACATCCCATATGCTCCCCAAGCTTGCCAGGAGTGCAGAACCAGGGGCAATTCCTGAGAGTCACTGGGTGTGGCCTAAAAACAAAAAACAAAAGAGATCATATATTTGGAGTCCAGATTTTCAGAAAAGAAAAACTTCAGAGAAATTACAATTTCTTCCTTGATGACTAAAATATGGAAGAGCAAATTTATTTGCAAAGAACGACAGAGTCGAAGAATGGGGATTATATTAATGGGGGGGGAGGCAGAGATTATTTCCAGCATGGGGCCCAATATCAAAGAAGCTTGATATAGCAAGCACTTATTTCTCTGGCAAGATAAGTTTCTACCACCTAAACTGTAGTTTTCTTCCCATACCAGAGCTATGAAAATGTAGACGAGACAGCACCTGTTAGCAGAATTAGGAATTAAAGTGCCAGCATTAAGTTTCTTAGGGACTTAGTCATCTCTAGAACACTTCTATTCCCTGGAATTTATGTGACTGGCATGCCTATATTCCATGCCTTTATGGACACATATTTGGTTAATGATGGTCAGTGTTGGGAAATATCCTCAGAGTGACAACCTGAGTGTCATTAGTTTCTTTCACATCTTGCAAGACCCATGACTGAGCATTTATATGGATATAAACTTTTAGTGTTGCCTTGCAGGCACTAACCTAGGACAGACCGGGGTTTGATCCCCCAGTGTTCCATATGGTCCCCAAGCCAGGAGCGATTTCTGAGCTCATAGCCAAGAGTATAAACCCTGAACGTCAAAGCAAAAAAAAAAAAAAACAATTTTTTTAAGAGGCTCCTCTTTCCTTTCCTTTGTTGGGAATGATAGAAGAGCTAATTGGTGCCTTAAGTGATTCAAACTGCACACAGGTACTGAGGGAAAACAGTTTAAATGGTTCCATTAATTCGACAGGTATGTAGAGTCATATTCTTTCCTAACATAAACACATTATGTAAAGAGACCCAAAAATTCCCTTAAAACAAGAGAAGACAGTGAGGAATATGTTTTGGCCTTGCATAAGGAGGGCCCAGCTTCAGTCCAAGCACCACATCTGGCACCTGAGCTCTGCCAGGAGTGATTCCCGAGCCAGTAAGCTAGGTGCAGCCTCCAAACCAAAAATAAATAAATAAATAAATAAATAAATAAATAAATAAATAAATAAATAAATAAATAAATAAAATAGAGAAGTTTTAACCTCGGGGGAGATTGCTAAGCAGTGGTACATATGTCTGCCAAGTGAGGGGTTCTAGAACCCCCAAATCCCACAGTGTCACCCATCACAAAGCTAGAAGTTTAGCTCCTTCCTCCTCATTTCTCTCTCTTCTGTGTGACTCTGGCATTGGAGTAGAGGTGTCACCACAGGGTGGTGTGTTGCCCCCTGGGGTGTTCAGGTTCTAAGAAGTTACCTGGGGACTCTACACCAGGCTGATTAGGGAGTCCCTTCACTTCCCAGTTCCTAAGGGAAAAAAATATTCCAGGAACATTTGATGCCCAAAAGAAAATCATGCTTGTTTCTTTATGAAACACACAGGTTCGTGCTCCCAATGGAATACCATGGGGCAGTTTGCGATGTTTTACAGATTCCTAAATACCCTGAGAAGATTCTATCAACATTAACATTAAAACAAAGCTACGGGCCTTGTTTATGGCTTGTTTCCATGGTGCTCTGATTAAACACCCAGAATAGGGGTCATACAGGTCTATTTTGGATTATGAATGAAGAAAACAGAAAAATAAGCGTATCAAGAGTGTAATTTCTCTAGAAGACAAACATTTTGGGAAATGTAAAGTCCTTGTGGAAAAAGCATAATGAAAACCAATTCTTTGAGATGGAAACTTGAGAACTCAAGGGTCTATACTAATCACCTTGCAATCAGTTGGTTTATACCACCAGTGCAGTCTACCTGCTATTGATTCCATATCAGCAATTTAGACTATGTTTTCCTAATGCAGGGAAAGGCACATCAGGAGCTCTTGCTGCTTTTGGAACCTACAGGGACTCCATCTGGGTCACATCTCTTTCCAGCTTACTGGCTTTGATTTCCTTGTTTGTTGCTGGCATTTCGAGTCAACTTTAGGACCCCTCTTTTTTTTTTTTTTTTTTGGTTTTTGGACCACACCCAGTGACGCTCAGGGGTTATAGCTATGCGCTCAGAAGTCACTCCTGGCTTGGGGGACCATATGGGAAACCGGTGGATCGAACTGCGGTCCATCCTACGCTAGTGCAGGCAAGGCACCTCCAGTGCTACCGCCCGGTCCCTAGGACCCCTCTTTTTAAGGGACCCCTTTCTGTTGGTTCCACCAGCAGAAACTCATTCTAGTATTTGCCAAGGTGTCACCAAGTAGCCCCACAGTCAAAGGTGCTGGTGATTAGAACTTGACCATCATTTGATTTTGTGGAGACACCAGTGCCTGAACACTTGCTTCATCAGAGGAAGGAAGGAGGGTGGAGGGAAGGTATAAGAAGAAAAGACTTTGTGCATAACATGTGAGGAGCTAGATGCTTCCATTATTTCTTTTTTTTTGGGGGGGGGCCACACCCGGTAACGCTCAGGGGTTACTCCTGGCTATTCGCTCAGAAGTCGCTCCTGGCAGGCACGGGGGACCATATGGGGAACCGGGGGATCAAACCGCGGTCCGTCCTAGGTTAGTGCAGGCACCTTATCTCCAGCGCCACCGCCCAGCCCCATTATTTCTATTTTTGTTGGGGTTTTGGGGGGCACATCTGGCAGTGCTTAGGGCTTACTCCTGACTCTGCTCAAGGATCATGCCTGGTGGTGCTCATAAATCCAATTCAGTGCTGGGATCAAACCACAATCAGTTGCAAGAAAGGCAGGTGACTTAATCCACATGCTAATTCTCTATTGGTATTTCTAGCCACTGGTTCCCTAGCCTCCTCTAGTAGCAGTCTCTGTTTTGGGGACCTCTACTCTGACAATTGCCCTTTCTCCCCATCCTGGGAGGTTTCTTTACTGAGCAGCCAATTCTCTCATGCTCACATGGACAGTGTCCCAGAGGCAGAGGCAGTCTTGTGTCCCAACATGCCAGCATTTGTGCACAACACTGTGCCCACATGCCACTCCAGATCATCTTGTGTTGGGTAAAGGTCCTCATAAAGATTACTCAGTCCACCCCACACTTCTTTCTACACTATCACCCTCAGGGATTTCCCATTCCGAATAGCAGGCCTTGGACTTCCCTGGGCCTGGCCCTCATGGGCTCCCTGTTTCCTTCCTGTGTCCTCCTTCCTCCTCCCTAGTTTCAGACTGTGGCCCTCAATGATGTGATTTTCACCCTTGGGGTAACTTGGGATCCCACATAATTCCTGATTTCTTCATGTGGCCAGTATGCTAGTTTGAACTAAGAGGAGGGAAAGCTGTGAGCTGATTACTTACTTTCCAAAGATACCCCAACCCCATGCCTCTCTCTCACCCCTAGGTCGGGGTGGGCTGGGAGGAGTGTCCCAAAGCCAGTTGGAACCTCCCTTTTCAGGCCCAGCATGGCACTGGCTCCCAAGACTCAGTCTATTGTTCTCTTCTCCACAGTCTTTAGGCCTCAGTCTTTAGGACCCAAGGCCTGAGATACTCAGCCCTTCCCCTAAGAACCAGGCTACTTAGCCCTTCTCCCCGGAACAATCCCCACTTTTAGCCAAATCCGGTTTCACCACCCTGTCTCCTTTCTTTTTTTCCTCCATCCCTTGTTCTCTCCCACACTGGAGTCAGCCATGGCCCACACTTTCCTGAATCTTCCCGCCCACCCCTCAGTTCCTCTTCAGATTTTCTACACATCTGCCTGGAGGGGCTGCTCTGGCTGAGCTCCACAGCCCATGGGGTGGCCTCACCCTGTAGCAGATGGCAGGCTGGGCCCTGGAACAGCAGCTTCTGACCCCCTGCCAGGATCAGCTCCTTATTTTCCTTAAC
>PVKC010028652.1:0-15369 GCA_004027635.1 Crocidura indochinensis
TTTTTTTTCTTCTATTTTTTTCTCTCTCTCCAGGTTATTAATTTTCTCTTTTTCAAACAAAACCACATAACTTGAACTAACTATTCCTGCCTCCCAATTAGGGGGAAAAAAGGGGATAACCAAGACCAAACAGGTGTAAGACCACTAAGTAGTAAGCTAGGCACAGATGGGATCACTTGCTTTAGCAACCCCAGCGGGGGTAGGGGAGAGGATATGGGAAGTAGGACTGGAACGGAGGTGGAGGGAGGACTATTTGGTGATGGGAGTTCCCCTGACTTTATGTTAATTTGTACCTAAAATATGATTGTCAACAATATGTAAGCTAATATGATTAAAATTAAAATTATATTAAAAAATTATATGGCTCCCCCAAATGCTGAGAGAATAAAAGTATCTATTTTCTTATATTAGCTTAATACTGACTTAATATTAGGAATTAATATTCTGAAATATTAAAATCATCTCAAAGACATGACTTTAGGATTCCTTTCTGAGGAACAAAATCTCAATCATATAGGTGAACACAGAGAAGAGTTTATTCACTAGCCTCCTTAATGATCTTTCTGTTCTTTTACATACTGTTAAACTGTACTTTTCATTTCCCCTTACCACAATGCCATCTCTGTTCAAAATGTCCAACAAGTCATCAGAAATGTGGCTCAGTTATACAGAACTTGTGTGGTTATGTGTATGTGTGTATTTGTGAAATCATAGGTCAATTTTTTGCACCACAAACAGAAAGGAAGAGAAAATAAAAGGAAAGTAAAGGAGAGGGGAGTAGGAAATATAAAAGAAAGGGGAGGGAAATGGAGGGAAGAGGAAGGAAGGGGACAGCTGGGGGGGGGGAAAGAATAGGAGGGGAGGGAAAAAGAGGGGAGAGATATGAGAAGAAAAGGAGAGAAAGAGAGATTAAGTGGAAGAAAGAGAAAGAGACTAGAAGAGAGTGGAGAAGAAAGTAGATGGTAGGAAGCGGAGGGGAGGAAAAGAGAAAAAAGTGGAGGAGAGAAAAGGAAAGGAGAAGAAGAAAGGGATGGGGAAAGAAGGAGAAGATAGGGGAAAGGAGGAGAGGTCTAAATGCTCAAACATATACAAAAAAATCAAAAATAAACCAAGATGGGCAAGAACAAATTAGAGGATTGAATCTGATTATTCTGCTCACTTGATTTGGAGTAAGACAATCGGTCTTTGTGGTCAATTTGGCCTATTCTTTTCACCAAAAATAATAAACAAACTATTCTACTACCTCCTTTCTTTTAGTTCAGTCATGTTTATTTTAAGCATTGAAAAGAATTGTACATAGATGGTAACCAGAAAAGGATAATACGTCCTTTCACAATTTTCCATGAAAGAAAGATGTAGCAAAGGAGATGGAAAGGATTAGAATTCTCAGCATCTATTATAATAATAGTATTTTGGGTTTTTTTTAAGTTTTAAACAAACTATAGTTTGGAAAAGAAATGTGTTATGTTTATCATGTCAAGTTCTTGGAAGTATTTAATTTGGATTTCATCCAAAACCTATAGTTCGCAATGTAATGCATAATTTTGCTGTCAGATGGCTGCAAATTTTTACACTTATTTTGCCAGGAATCACAGGTATGAATATGAAAGAGTTGTTTTCTGAGATTTATTGTTTAGTATTCCACTAATTCCCCAGTCTATCATTGTCACACCATTATTTACCAAGCAGACTCTCTTAAAAAAAAAATCATGCTTTGAAAGGTCTATAGATTAATTGATTGCTATAGTTTTCTGCTTACTATCATGAATTATTAATGCTGTAAAGTATCCTAGAAAAAGATTTTCATAGGATCCAGGGAGATAGCTCAAATGGTAGAATGTTAGAGCATTCGATTTTTACGCAAATCAGGATTGTTTTTTTTCATGTGCTTGTCCCACCTGGATGGAAATAATCTCTGGATTGGCCAATTACTTCTACCTTTTCTCCACTCTAGGGGATGGTCCTACTCTTCCCAATAAATACCTTGGATCAGAAAGATTTCTAGCTATTTTGGTTCCACACTTTGTATGTCTGCCACCCACTGCCATTTTTGTCTGCTTACAAACAGTTTGTGCTGGAAGTTCCTGAACCTGTTTTATCTAACCTATGTGGATAATTTTCTCTCTTGGTGTTGTTTCCAGGACCTCGTTCCCCAATCCCCCCTTTTGATTGAGGTATGAGGCATCCACTGCAGTAGATCACATGACTAGTTTGTGCAAATATCTGAGCTCAGTCCTTGCCATCACTATATCCTCCTTCCAGTCCACTGGCTGTGGAGCTGGTGGCCTCTAAGCATAGAGTTGGCCCTATTTTTTTTTTTTTTTTTGGTTTTTGGGCCACACCCAGTGACGCTCAGTGGTTACTCCTGGCTATGTGCTCAGAAGTCGCTCCTGGCAGGCACGGGGGACCATATAGGAACCGGGGGAATCAAACCGTGGTCCGTCCTAGGCTAGCGCAGGCAAGGCAGCAGATACCTTACCTCCAGCGCCACCGCCCGGCTCCCGAGTTGGCCCTATTTTTAAGTGGTTTTTAATATTAAAAAATTTAATATTAAAAAATATAGTATACCCTTTAAATGTAGATATGAACAATGAAATTTCACTATTTTAATTTCACAAAAGATATCATGTGTTCCTTTCAAGCTAATCTGTTTCAAAATTCAGTTTCAAAAATATGTGTGATTGTTGAAAGAAAAGCAGGTACGTTTTAAACCTAGGAACTGACTGATTAAAATTAAATAACTACAAATTTCAGCATTTTCTGGGTTAAGTCAGTCCTTTACTTCAGTATCTGCAATTCAAATAAGTCCTCTGAGAAATTGGCCAGTGATGTGCTGTTGAACTGAACAGATCTCCAAAATATCCTAACAGATTTCTTTCTTTCATTGTAGAATTGTTTCCATCTGGTGCTTAGATATTAAACCTGGAATATGTAAAGGCTGTCCCCTCTCACCCTGTTTGACTTCCAAATGCTGGCAAATAATTTGCATTGTCAATGAATTGAGGCTTAAAATTTTGAACTTAACTGCATAGTTGCAAGATGCATAATTTAAAGGGATAGATCTTCAAAGCAGTGGCTTTTTCTTTTAATTTTAAGAAATGGAAGATGAAGATTGTGTTCTTTGTATAATATTTTAATTCAGACCTGTTGTGCTTAGCATAATAAAACTTTTCTCATTTTTTCCAAGTTTAGCAAATTAAAACATAAAATTAAGAATATTATAGGCCGGTTCAGTATGTTTATATTTTCTATAGAACATGAGCATCTAAAACCAGATGTTTAGCTAGGTAAGTATATGTTTAGATGTATATACAGATAAGTTCTAAATGCCTAAATCACAAACAATAATTTCTTCATGAGAATTTTAAGGGTCCTTTATAGAAATAGCAATCTAGCTGACCTTTAAGACTAGAGAATTTTTCAGAGCCTCATAATTGGTAAGCACAGAGTTTCTTCTAAGTAACATAATTGCTTCCAGAACTGTTTAAACCACAAGGGGAATGTTTATATGAAGTGTGCAATAGTCACAGGAGTGAATAAACTAATTCTATGCAGTGTAAAACTAAAAGGATGCACATACACATATGAGAACCATGTGCAAGACTGCATTCAATCTCTGTCTTCTTGTCATTAGTCTTTCAGTATTTACCCACCCTTTTCTAACGTAACAGAGTACATCCTGCCTTCAGAGCCAGTGATTATCCAGTTCTGGGCTGGGGCAACAATACAGCCGGTAAAGTGCTTCCTCCTAAGTGGCTGACCTGGGTTTGATCCCCAGCACCACATATGGTCACCAGGAGTGATCCTTCCGCATAGAGCCAGAAGTAAGCCCTAAACCCTGCTGGGTGTGGCCCACAAAAAAAAATCTTCACATTTCACATGTCTTCTCACCATTCATTTTTTAAGCAAACTTTTAATTTTAATTTAATTTAATTTTATTGTAACAACATGATTTACCAAACTTCATGATATAGTCATTTCAGGCATTAAATGTTTAAATACTCAATCTAAGAGCAGTATGATCTTCCCTTCACCCACATCCCTAGTTTCCCACCCACCACCCTATCCTGCCACCTTGCAGGCTCATACAAATTTTCTTCCCATGGTTGTTACTATGTGAAGGTAAATGGAATTATCAAGACTTACATCAATAAATGTCAATTTGAATAAATATATATCTCCAAGGTGTTACTAAAATCAGCGTCTAAGGATTTACAGGGCTGTGTGTGGTTGGTGTTAGTTGAGCCATCTGTGTTACTATTAAATCTCATTGAGCTTGGGAGTTTTCTGTTGTTACTTTCCTTTCATATCTCCTCTAATATTAGAGGGATGGCTGACACTCCTATTTTGAGGTATTACATAAATACACAGTGCATTATGTATATATCTAAATCAAATTTGTTACCTTGGCAGTTTAATGAATTTGAGTTGTAGACCTGGGTTGTTTCTGCTTCAGGGTGTTGAGTGTGGCTGTGAGCTCCTGTGACTTAGGTAGATGGGAAAATCTACTTCTACTCATTCTGAGAAGACCCCAAATATATCAGCCCAGGACAGTCTACTACAGAAGAGTCAAAGATTGTTATTTTCTTTGGAGGTTGTTAGAGGAGCTAGGCCATTTTTCTGATGGGAAGATGGCTAGTGTGGCATTCATTTCTTTTCTACTATCCCATCCTAATTTTCTCCACATTGTTGCTCACTAAATCGCTTCTTTGATTTTCTTAAAATTTCTTAAAATTAACTTACTTTTATACTTTGAAGTATTTTGGGATACTCTTTAAGATAAAGTTATGGATTTCTTATCCATTTAATGACTATTCAAGAAAAGTTGACATTTTATACAGAAGATAGAGTGACTTACCATCTCAGTACAAAATGGAAACCACTAACTTAAAAATAAAAGTTTGAGGACACAGAGAAGGAATTGACAGCTTGGGGGAGAACAGAAGTACTTTACTGATAAATATAAAATCATTTAACTAATTTTAATAAGCATTTGTGGAACTCTTTTTAAAAGACCTTTAGTCACCAAGCACAAAGGAGGATCCAGAATGTAGGCCCAAATATCTCTAAACCATAAGATAACTCAAAAATGATCATTTTGAAATTCTCACTAAAAACTCTCACTTAGTAAAAATGAATAATTTCTCATACAACTTCAAGAGATCACAGAAGTGATTTCTAGGAGTTCCTGCCATGAAAACAGTTAGCGTAACTATCTTTGGCTAATATTGTAGCTAATATTCTAGAACAGACATTCTCAAAATAATAATATGTTCTCACTGTAGTTTATAACATATATGTATAATAAGAAAAAAACACAATGTACATTTCAGTCTAATGCACACAGTGCTATGCTGTGAAAATAGAATATAATTGTTTTCTATCTATCCTTGCATTCATTCTAAATGGTGGAAAAACTGTTTCAATCCATCTGAGAAAAAGTCAGACTTTATTTTGGTTCACTTTCTCTTTTTTTCCCATTTGTCCTCCTTTCTAGTCCCCTGCCCCTAAGTTTATTCCATTTCTATTACTGTGGTACAGATTCAGAGGGGGGGGTGAGGTATGATATTTTGGGTGGTCTTACTGAAGCTTTATTCTTTGGCCAACGTCTCAGAATGGAGAGTAGCCAAGAATTTCCAATAATAGGGAAAGGCCCTTTGAAAAGTTGTATGTATATATCAGTGTGTCAATATATTTGCCATAATTTAATAAGCAAAACAGAACAGAGCCTTGTCAGCTAACTCAACAACTATTTCTCCCAAACTTAAAACACATCCTGTGTGGGTAAATAATGGTTCTTATTTGGTTTTAGTGTTCATTTATTTCAGCTTATTGTTGGACATCTCCCATAAACTAAGCCAGGAAACTCATGGCAGTGCTTAAAAAACTCACTTTACCCCCACATTTACTTTTCAATTCATCTAATTGTTTACTCTCTCTTACACTCACAAAGTTTCATGTCATCAGTATCCAAAAAAAAAAATTTTGGTTTTTTTTTTTTTTTGGCATCTTAAGTATAGTTTTAGAAACTATACATAAAATTTTCCTCATGGTTTTTTCTTTTTATTATAAGATTATATTAGATACAGACTTGTTTGGAAAGGTCATTTGTATTTTTTAATTAAGGGAATAATAAAATGTTCTGTTTCCTAAAGTGGACTTAAAAAACAAAAAGAAGTTATTTCCCTCAAAGACAGTTAAGTCTCTAGAAATTGAGTAAAGATTATGGGGGTGGCAGGGTGTGAATCATATGCATGGTAAAGCATATGTTATCATGAAATTTGAAAGAGTCAATTCTTCTAGTACTTGTTAAAACAGAGTAAAATTATATGCAAGGTTTTATAATTTTTTTTTGCTTCAATGCCAGCACCATTTCATCAAAAAATAACCAAACTGTTCCCCTATGACAAAATGACAAACCCTAAGCTCACTGGTAAAAAAAAAAAAAAAAAAAAAGTTTCATCTTCTCAAGTGAAGCCTTCATCTAAGGTATATATGAGCATTACCTTGAGAAAAAATTTAAATGTTAGGGCCTGACAAGGAGGGATGCCATTTTGTAAAGGCCATGTGATTGGCTTTTTCTCAGGTTCTGAGCAGGGAGCGACACCATTTTGTAAGAACCACATGGTGTTAGCCATATGATAGGTCTTCACAAGCCAATTTCCATTAACACCACCCCAACCTACCTGGCCATGTCAGATAGCCTTCAGGGAAGGACAGGGAGCAGTACCCCTAAATAGCCAATCATTTTAAAGATGATCAGAAAGCTGGAACCTCCTTATATCTCTTCCTTATATAACCTTCATGACCTTGATCGGGGTTCATTTTCTTTAGGAGACGACCCTGACTTGCCAGTTTAGGGTCTTTTTAGCAGACAGATTAAGGGTTTTTTGGGGGGGAGAGTTTTGGGGTTTGGGGGAGGGGTTTGGTGTTTGGGCCACACCCAGTGACACTCAGGGGTTACTCCTGTCTATGCACTCTATAATCGCTCCTGGCTTGGGGGACCATGTGGGACTCCGGGTATCGAACCACTATCTGTTCCGGATCAGCTGCATGAAAGGCAAACTCTCTTCAGCTGTGCCACCTATTAAACTTTTTCCAATTTTGTGGTCTCATCCTTCAAGTCAGACTCTAACAAAAATAAGTCACAATTGATACAAATTTTAAGAGTTACAAATTTCTACAATTCTCTCTCAGAAGAAATCTTATTTATTCATAGCTGTTGAGTCAGAAGTGGAAAAAAAAGCGACATTTAAAATGAAGAATTTGTAACACGGTATTTATTTCCCTTCTCCTAAGAAGGTCAAAATGCTGTAATTTGTTCAAATAGGTAGTGGAAAATATTTAAGTAACATTATAAAATATGGTAATGATTTTTATGAAAGTATTTTATCCAAGTTAGCACAAATGAATATACCTTGCACCTAAAATGTTAAATTCCATAAAACTATTGCACAAAGAAGTACCAGTTCAAGAAAGATCATTTGATGGGCATCAACTACCCAGTAGTTAATCTGTCCCAAAAAGGGATAAATTGGCTGGCAAACATTAGCACCTAGAAAGTATAATAGACTAATATTCAAAGAACTAAAATCACTTTTTTGAGATCTTAACTTCTAGAGAATGCCATGATTCAATTTTGAAGATGATAAAATACAAGAAAGCACCCAAATATGCAGCTTTAACAGAACAATATTAGAATTAACTTTTTATTATAAAACTTTAGAGAAATCTAACTTTATGGTGATGTTCTTTCTCCTTATTTTCTTTTTTACTTTTCCTTTTAATTTTTACTTGAGAGAGGTCCTATCAGAGAGTAAATTTCCCATCTCTCTGGGTTCTTTGTACGCTCAACAGGAGAACAAACTGATAGCAAGACATTAGTAGAAAAAAAGGCAAATGCTAATAACATATACATGGTGGCTATAACTTTTTAGGTTAAATGGGGTAAGCCTAAGATATATCTAAATATCTAAATAGATCTAGATTAGATCTCTCTATACAGACCTATATATATATATAATTAAATATATATATTTATATAGATATAAATAGAGATAGAGATGTAGATTGAGCTAAATAGAGCTCAATAGATGTAGATTGAGCATATAAATATAGATATAGATTCTGTGTTCAGGACTTGAGGAAAGAAATCCAAAAAATGTCTCACATTACCAAGAGGGGAAAAAAATTCATCTTTATTCCAAGAATAATGTTATTTTCTCCAAGAGAGAATATGTATACAAATAAATATATATCCAAAAGGAGGAAAGCAGTGACTGTTTCTGCACTTAGGAAAAGTGCAAAATGACCAAGGTAAGGAGAAAAGCTTCTTTACATCTTTTAGAATTTTCATTGCTCTTTACTCAAAATAACCTGCATTTTTTACATTGGCACTCATAGGCAATGTATATTGTGTATGAGTGTCATACCCAATAAACCCTGAGGCAAAGTGGACAAGCATCACAAAAAGGTGTGTGTGTGACCCCTGGTCATCACAACACCAAAACCAATTAAAAAGCAGGGGCTGTAGCAGTGACACAAGCATTAAGGCGCCTGCCTTGATAGCAATATCCTAGGACCGACTGTGGTTGGATCCCCTGGCGTCCCATATGGTCCCTCAAGGCAGGAGTGATTTCTGAGTGCTTTGTCAAGAGTAACCCCTGAGCATCACCTTGTGTGGTCCAAGAAACCCCTCCCCCAAATAATTAAAAAGGAAAGGGGGGACCTGCATTTGAATTTCATGGATGTGACTCTACAATAATGTTCTTTCCTCACCTCTGTGAGTTCATGGATTCAATTACCACCACCTCCAAAGTAAAATAATCATGTGGATACTTTAAATAATAGTATCAGCTTCTTCTCAAATCCCCAAGACCTCACTTAACCTTAGATCCGAATGCCAAGATGACATGTATTTGAAAGACCTATGTGACTCACTTTTAAAAAAGGGCAATAATATAATCTATTTTGGGAAGTGTTATCAGACTGTACTTAAAGAAAATAGTTTTCTGAAACTGTTTAAATAATGCTAATATGCAGTTTCATCAGAAAAATTAACAATAGAACTATTATCTGATTTACCAATCCTCCTTTGAGAATATATTCTAATGAAATAAAATCACTGTCTCAATGACATGCAGTTATTCCCCATGAGATAGCATACATGTCTATATTGACTGAAGCATCATTCACAGTAATGATGAGAGGGAAACAGTATAAGGGTCCAACAATAGACTTTTTAAGTGGTGTATTTATATAGTTGAATATAAATTTACCTTTTAGCTGAAGGAAATACTGACATTTATTTTATGGCAGCATAGATGAACAGAGACAATTTTCTAAGTGAAATAATCCAGACAGAGAAAAGCAAATACTACATAATTGATTAATAATGGACAGAAAAAAATATTTCATTTTGAAATTAACTGGGTGACAGAGATCAAAATGCTACTCTTCAACCAATATATTTTCCCAAGCTCAAGTTAGGTTATAGGAAACTAGAAGACACAAACCAGAACTATCCCAGGCACCCAAAATGGGGAGATTAGCCCCTGTTCTTGCTCCTCCAGGATGTTTCAAGAATTTTCTGTTCTTATGAAACAAGGCCCAGATGCTGAATTAGAGCAACTCAGCAGAATGTTTAGTGTAGGATGCATAAAACATCTGAACAGAAAAAGATATTCATGTCAGCAATATTGCTAACAATAACTGCTATTTGCTCTTAGGTCTGATTCACATAGATTCACATAGTCCCTCCTTCACACTTAAGGGTTATAAAATAGATTAAAAGAAGGTTTGTAGGCCAGAGCAATGATACAGCAGGGAAAACAATTGCCTTGCACACAATTAACCTGGGTTCAATCCTCAACACCCCATATGGTCCTCTGAGCATCACCAGAAATGATTCTAGAATGCAGAGCCAGAAGCAAGTCCTGAGTATTGATGAGTAGAGCACCCCACAAAAAGATTATGCTTGTTCTCATATTCTGGAGTATATGTCCACTTGCTTCCTCTTTATAAACATCCTAAACCTTTCTTATGCTTATAATTCTCTCAGGGAATTCTCTGACAGATTTGATCATCCATAGAACACACCCAGTGATCATCTCACTTATGTATTAAATCTGACTTTGTCAAGTTTGTAGATCCAGAAGGAAGAATGGGTTTGGATGGGTTTATGAGGAGAATAAAGATACTGATCACAAAGTGGAATAAAGATGCTGGTCACAAGGTGGATAAATTCAGCTATGGAATGAATAATCTATAAAGTTCTAAATGTAGAGTACTGTGACTCTATATATAGTAATTCTGTATTTTATACCAGAAATTTGCTTATTATTCATTAAAGCAAAATCAGTTTCTTTTTTAAGTTGATATACATTAATTAATCTGATTATGGTAATAATTTTACAAAGCACATGTGGATTAAAATATCCCATATTATAGGTCAGGGAGATAGATAATACAGTAGACAGAAGCTAGTCTTGCAAGCAGATGACCTGCATTCAATTCCACTAGCCTACCTGGTTCCTTCTACCCAGCAGGAGTTAACTCTGAAAACAAAGCCAGAAGTAAGCCCTGAGCACCACCAATTGTGTCCAAATCACTGCTCTACAACAAAATGAAAACATTTTCTTTAAATCACATTGTGTCAGGGGGCCGGGCAGTGGCGCTGGAGGTAAGGTGCCTGCACTAACCTAGGACTGACCGCGGTTCGATCCCCTGGTTCCCCATATGGTCCCCTGTGCCTGCCAGGAGCGACTTCTGAGCGAATAGTCAGTAATAACCCCTGAGCGTTGCCGGGTGTGGCCCAAAAACCAAAAAAAAAAAAAAATCACATTGTGTCCATAACTATGTTCCATTTTATGCTTTAATTATCCCTCAATAATGCTGAAAGTATTACAGCACACAGAAAATAAGCATGAGAAAATATGAATGGGCCCAGATTTGATGCATAGTTAAAATTATCAAGCATAATGTACAAATGTAAAATTATAAGTGTATTTTATGTGTCAGCAATTAAATAAAGGAATAAGTTTTGGGAGATTTTAATTCAGCTCAGAATTTTAGAGATGGGGCTGGAGAGATAGCATGGTGTTGGGCATTTCTCTTCTGTAGCTGATCCAGGACGAATGATGGTTTGAATTCCAGCATCCCATATGGTCCTCCGAGCCTACCAGGAGTGATTTCTGAGTGCAGAGCCAGAAGTTATCCTTGAGAGCTGCCGGGTGTGACTCAAAAACAAAAATTAAAAAAAATAAAATTCAAGCCTAAAAAATTCATAGGGGCCGGAGCGGTAGCCCAAGCAGTAGGTCATCAGCCTTGCACAAGCTTATCTAGGATGGAGAGTGGTTCAATTCCATTCCCCTGGAGTCCCCAAGCCAGGAGCAATTTCTGAGTGCTAGCCAGGAGTAGCCCCTGAACATCACCTCTGTGGCGCAAAAACCAAAAAATAAAAAAAATTCTAGAGATTAAATACTACATTTTCTGGGGCCTGAGAGAGTTCACTGGGTAAGGCCTTGGATATGGCCAACATGAATTCTTTTTATGCACCCCATTCTGTCTCTGTCCCCCAAGTCCCATAAAGAGTGATCTCTGATCACAGAGAACCAGGAGTAAGCCCTGAACACCACTATTGTGGAAAAAAAAATAGATTATCCAGAGTGAAACAATTCAGTATCTAATGTCATTAAACAGTGCAATGAAACAAAATCACAAACTTGGATATATAAATGACACTGCAATTAAAAGAAATATATAGATTCCATCATTCCAATGAATAAAACATATTTATATTTGGTCTTCATCCATAATTTCTGACACACAACTGTTAAATGTCAGCATTTCTTAGTACAGAGAGTGATTAAGGTTTCTTTTGTCATATTAAAGAGATGAATTTGGGGAACCCCCCAAGGTTGATGGCTGATTGCCCCAGAGAAACCAAACTTGTAATTAGAGGGTTGGAATTTCCATCCCCACCCACCTAGTCTCCAGAGTTGAGAGGCTAGGAGAAGAGTTCAATTGTTCAAGGACAAAAAGTTAATCACTCATTTCTTTGTAATAGCTTATAAAAGTCTAAATGTAAGGGCCAAGGGAGATGGCTCACTGGAGTTTGTATAAGCTTTGTATGCTGAGCACCACTAGGTATGCCCCCCCCCCCCCAAAAAAAAAACAAAAAAAAACTATGAAGTGGAGCCAAAAAAGCTTCTTTAATACAACACTGGTGGTGGGAATGCCCCTCATTAATTGTCACTATGTACCTTAAATATTACTGTGAAAGATTTGTAGTTCACTTTGGCCACAATAAAAATTTTAAAAAAATAGGAAATGAGAAAAAATTTTTAAAAATAGTCTACATTGATAAAAAAAAAATATAAGTAAGTGGTGCTGGGAAAACTAATCAACTATGTACTAAACAAATGAATATAAATAAAACAAATAAATAAATAAATAAAATTGGATCTGTTTCTAACATCATGTACAAAAGTCAGAGCATAATGGATTAAAGACCATGATATCAGACCTGAATCCATAGGTACAAAAAGAAAAATCAAAGAAATCTTCATACATTGACATTAAAGACATCTTTAAGGATGAAACACCACTAACCAAACAAGTGGAAGCAAAAATACACAAATGGGACTACATTAAATTAAAACCATGACCAGGATACTAAAAGAGGAAGCCTCAGTTTCCTCCTTGCCAGCTGCTGTGAGCAGCCCTATTTGTGACTGCCACACCCTATATTTTTTAAATATAACTATAATTCTACAGGAAAATAAAAGTTTGTCCTGAGGAAAGGGACACCTGAAAACTAAGTCAGTAGCAGTGCTTAAAAGGGTCTTCACAAAACTTGTTTTGTGACACAAAAGAAACTTTTCACATAGTCTTATACCAGTTAAACTTAGTATAAGTTCCTTTCCACTTGGGAAGTTCCTTTTCCTTTCTCCTCTAACTTAATATAAGTTTCTACTTTCTTTAGTACAATTTTCAACCTTGTAACTCTTGAGTCTGAGAATCTTTACTACTAGAAACTCAGACATGAGCAACTTTGTGACTGTGTCTCTCAGAAGATTCAATTAAAAACTTATTTTTAAAAAAATAGAAAGAAAATATTGAGAAACCTGGTAACCATGTATAAACTCTTAGACCCACAGTCATTGTTCCTGCATCAATACAAAGACTGCTTATGGAATGTGAGAAATTATTGACCCAACAATCATCTCTAAGGGGTTAGTATCAAAAAATAAAGCACTGGTAAAATTTTACAAGAGAAAAACACCCAGTCTCATTAAATTAAAATATTAAAAAATGGGAAGAAAAGAAACTTCCTCAAAGAACTACTACAAATGGAGAAAAGGGCATTAAGAAAAAATAACACTTCAGATTATTAATCAACAGGAAGAAGCAAATTAAAATAACAATGAAATATTATCTCACACCATATAGACTAGCACACATCAAGTACAAGAACAGCCAGAGCTGGTAAGGAAGATTCAGGAAGAAAAGAATTCTCATTCACTGCCAGTAGAAATATTGTCTAGTTCAGCCTTTTGGGGAAACATATGGACTTTGCTCAAAAAAAAAAAAAAAAATTAGAAATTGAGCTTCTCTATCACCCAGCAAGACCACTATTGGAAATACACCCTAGTGGCCAAAAAAACACAATGCACAGAAGCTCTCTGTACTCATGTCTATTGCAGCACTATTTACAACAGCCAGAATCTGGAAACAAACCAAGTGCCCAAGAAAAGATGAATAGGTAAAGAAATTATGATACACAATGGGATATTATGCAGCTGTTAGGAAAAATGAAGATATAAAATTTGTGTTATCTCACGGCTCACGATCCATCACACAAAGACCACCAAGGAGATGAACAGCAATACAAAAGGAAGAGAGTTTTATTCCAGCATGCAGGGGTTGACCATCTCCTCAGACAGCAACCCTGCTTCTTAACAGTAAGCAATATTTTATAGTAGATTTGGGGACTTTCCACATACAAGACTGACCTTTACATCAGGGGTCTATAGCCTGGATGCCCTGAACATTGTAGTGATTCCTGGTATTTGGACATGAGTCTGCTGGAATTTATTGCCCCATTTTTATCTTTGGGTCTACACCCTTAGGTTTTAGGCCTATCAGCAGTGCAGTCAGCTCTATTGCAAAGCTAAATTACAAAAGCCAAATAAGCAGTTATTCCTTGATCAAACTTAGATCCTAACATTTACTTACATATACATGTATATGTATACATATATAAGCATATATGTGTATATACATGAAGTATCATATTGAGTGAAGTGAACCAGAGAGAGATACAGACAGAATGATAGCACTGATTTGTGGAATTTTTTTAATATAGTATGGTAATGAGAGCTCCCACAAGCCAGGAGTTCTCTAGGTCTTGTACTGGCATGTGGTGGGCACTGGGATGGACAGCTAGCCCAAGGACCCCCCCCCGGACTTCCCATTAGTCTGGGGGGCCAGACTCCTCCACGCCAGAGGGGCTCTTAAGGAGCACCTCAGGTAAGCTAGGACCTGGGGGGGTGGATTTGTGGTGGAATGCAGCTCCACCCCCTATGCATTCACAAACAGCAGGGGCCAGAGCTGGGCCCAGAGCTCCCACAACTGCAGACAGTAGTCAAAGTAATATCCCCTTATCCATAACAGACCCCCTACAGTATGGTCGTTTTTTATTTATAACCATTCTCAAAAGCGCGCGGGCGCTAATGTGCCCGCCTGACAAAAAACCTTTTTAACCCATCCAAGAATACTCTTGCCCTTGACTATATAAAAGGTAATGGAACACCCTATATAAGGAGGATTGTGCTTAAATAGATCTCTGAAATCAATGTTTTGTTTTTTTGTTTGTTTGTTTTGTTTTGTTTTGTTTTGGGGTCACACCCAGCAGTGCTCAGGGGTTACTCCTGGCTCCATGCTCAGAAATTGCTCCTGGCAGGCATGGGGGACCATATGGGGCACTGGGACTCAAACTGATAACCTTTTGCATGAAAGGCAAAGGCCTTACCTCCATGCTATCTCCCGGGCCCCTGAAATCAATGTTTATGTGAACATTATTTTTTATAATGTTGAAGTCCTCTCTGACTGCCAAGCCTTAACCTTAAATATTCATCTATATGATGAATATAGCCCCACTTATTCATTGCCCCTCCGCACAGAGAGACCCTTATATTCCCCCATATCCCAATCCTGATTTGTTACCTCCCCTTTATTTACCCCTCTTTTCCCTCAATTCTTACCTTGATAGGCACCAAGTCTGACCTTCCGCAGTAAAGCACCATTCAGCTCCTCAATGAAAGACACCCTCTAGAATCCCCTTCTCGTGTCTCAACAAGAAACCTC
>PVKC010028653.1:0-15374 GCA_004027635.1 Crocidura indochinensis
GGGTGCATTTTTTCTTTTTCTTTCTTTTTCTTTTTTTTTTGGTAATTACTGCCAAATTTTTCTTCTCTTTTTCTTATCCTTTGTATCTCCAACAGAATCACATAACTTGAATCATTCAGCCTCATAAATTGAGGGGGAAATGATGATACCAGGACCAGTCATATGAACATGTAGTGAAAATAAAAAAAATGATCAGACTTGAACACCAAACCCAAAGTCAATGATAATAGAATAGATACCCAATCTACAGCAAGCTGTAAAGTGGAAACCAGTTACACTAGTATTCTGGGGGCTAAAGGAGGGAGATATGGGATACATGCTGGGAACAGGGGTGGAGAGGGGACAACACTGGTGGTTCATTCATTGTCACTATGTTTTTTTTGGTTTTTGGGTCACACCCGGCAGCGCTCAGGGGTTACTCCTGGTTCCATGCTCAGAAATTGCTCCTGGCAGGCACGGGGGACCATCTGGGGCACCGGGATTCGAACCGATGACCTTTTGCATGAAAGGCAAATGCCTTACCTCCATGCTATCTCCCGGGCCCCTCATTGTCACTATGTACCGTAAATAATTCTGTGAAAGACTTGTAATGCACTTTGGTCACAATAAAAATTTATTAAAAAAAAAAAGAAAAGAAAATATGTATGACATTAAACTGATTTTCAAAGTAGCTGCTTCTCTTCATACATAACAATATAGTACTATGAACAAAATTAAGAATAGAAAGAACCTATAATTCAGAGTAATTTATTAAATGATATACTGAATTCAACATTGTCATTATATATCATTATTTGTAATGTTTTAATGTTTGCTATTTTAATTTATTAATAAATGGAGAATTATTTTTGTTTTTTGGGCCACAATTGGTGATGCTCAAGGGTTATTCCTGGCTATGCTCTCAGAAATCGCTCCTGGCTTGGGAGACCATATGGGATGCTGGGAGATTGAACCGCAGTCCTTCCTAGGTCAGCTACTTGCAAGGCAAACACCCCACCACTGAGCCACTACTCTGATCCCAATAAATGGAAATTTTTTAAAGAGATTTGTCAAGAGTTCCCAATACTTCAGAAACTTGGCCAAAAAGCATTTTGTGTCTCTAAAGAGCCAAATGAAGGTAGGTTATATCAGGAATAAGCAGATGAAGGCAAACAAAGTATTGTTCTTCAGTTCCACTCAAAGCAATCAAGAAGAAACAAAGAATAATAACTGCACTTTAATAAGTTTTGCTTTAAAAAAAACTCAGAAATATTGGGTAAAGCTGAGGACTAAGTTCTTAAGTTTTCCAAGGTCAGTGATTCCCACATGGGACAAGAAAAGTAAGACATATTAAATCACCTGGAGATATTTGGAGATATTTTGCCAGGCTGTTTTTTGTTCTTCAGAGATTTTGGTATACCCACTACCTTGCCAATAGCTTTTCATCAGTAACTATTTATTGTCATAGTGATTCACTATTCTAAGCCCTCTGGTATGTTAGAGATGAAAAAAATAAAACTGATAATTACTAGTCTAGTCATTGGGGAAATGTGTGGCAGATAGGTGGTATGGGAGATAGTATGGGGTCTGCAGAAAAATGTTCCTGACTGAAATAGGTCTATATCTTTAGACCATTCCCTATGAAGAAAAAAATGGCGAAGATTAACAGAACACCAGGTCTAGGATGAGAGGATTTAGGCAAGTATCAGTTTCCAGCAGTTTGTTTCCTGGAAGCAAAAGGTTTTAGTAAAACACTAAGATTAAAGTTTTCTCTTCAGGCTCAGGGCATTTAATTCCCAAATTACTAAATGTGGGAAGGGTGCCCTATATTTCTAGACATGATTTTAGAGAATTAGATGTAATGGATCCTATAAATTAGAGAAAGCAGAGAAGGCTTGGGAGAGGAAGAAACTTAGAGATAAGAAATATAAAGACTTAATTATATCTCATCACATGATAAATCCCACAAAAATCTATTGACAATAAGACATTGTTGCAAAAATATATGTTCAGCAAGAGAATAATGCTTGCTATCATTGTTTCTATGTGGAAGGTTCCTTGAGGTACTAATCACTGAAAAAATGTAAGCCAAAATGGAAATAGTTATCAGTATTCAAAAGGAAAAGCAAAATTATTATTTTTTCAGACAATTTTGTTTACTGCACTGAAAGTCAAAGATATTACAGAGATAAATGAACTAATAAAAGAATTCAATAATGATACTAAATATAAGATAAATACACAAAGAACATCTGTGTTCCTGAATACCACAACAATAAAATGGGAAAATAACAATAACCAATGTTACATTCATGAGAAATACAATAAACATAAACTAGGCAGGGGAATTTTTAAAACAAAATAGATGAATTTAGGGGGTCGGGCGGTGGCACTGGAGATAAAGTGCCTGCGCTAACCTAGGACAGACCATGGTTTGATCCCCTGGTTCCCCATATGGTCCCCCGTGCCTGCCAGGAGCGACTTCTGAGCAAATAGCCAGGAGTAACCCCTGAGCGTCACCGGGTGTGACCCAAAAACCAAAAAATAAAAAAAAAGTTTAAAAAAATAGATGAATTTATATAATTTATATTATGAATTTATATAAACCTCAAAATACACCAGAATTGAGCTATCTACACAGATTATCACAGATATGTCAATTATTCCCGAATTAAACTCAAAATTCAAGCTATAATTTCAGAATCCCTAAAGAGCTCAGAGGAATAAAAGAGAAGAATTTTAAATTAAAAAGTTAAGAATTCATTTAACCATGTACGTACTTAATACAAAGCCACAGTCTTTTACTAAGATAGTTCTGGCAGAGATTGAATAAACCAGAAGCACAGAAACTGCCCTAAAACAAGTTTTACTATATTAAACTCCTAAAATGCACATCCAATGCAACTTGGAAATGTAAACTTAGCTTGAAGTAAGTACAAATTTAAATTAAAGTGCAATTGGATTAAACTATATGAAACTTAAGCAAATAAATTTATTCCTTATCAGAAGTGTATCTGAGAACTGGAGTTACACAGGGTAGATAGAAAGTCTTGTAATGTTGAAATAGATATGGGAATATCCAAGAGCAAGACATCAACTTCGTTGGTACCACCAGAAACTGATAAAGTAAGGTAGTGTCCTCCCTTAAAGTCTTAAAGGCAGGCATAGTTCTGTTTTAGGGTTTGTCATACCCAGAACTGATAAAAACAATGTATTTATTTTGTCTAAGCCATACAAGAATTATCACCTTTGTTCAATTCCAGAGATAAAAATTTATTTTTTATTGTCTGTGCTCCAGGAATGTGCTTTTCATATAGAATTCAATGTGAATAATACCCCCTTTAGTTGTGCAGAGCAATAGTCCTATGCAGGGAAGAAGAGGCAGTATAAATTATGTATGAAAGGAGAACATTCAATAAAGTATGCTAAAATAAAGGGGTCTAGTAATATGAAAAATTTAGAACCTGATATTTCTCAATGAAGAATTAATTTTTTTTTGTTTTTAGGTCACACCCAGTGACTCTCAGGGGTTACTCCTGGCTATGCGCTCAGAAGTCGCTCCTGGCTTGGGGGACCATATGGGAAACCAGGGGGATCGAACCGTGGTCCCTCCTAGGCTAGCGCAGGCAAGGCAGGCACCTTACCTCCAGTGCCACCTCCTGGCCCCTAAGAATTAATTTTTGATGCGTTGACAATCTAGAGGAGAAAAGAAAAACCTTAATTCCAAATGAAAATATTAAAATAGCTTTGTGACATTGGGCTTAAGAATTGTTTCATAAACAAGCACAAACAATCATACAAATTTAAGGCACTGTTTTGATAAATTTGTATATAACAAAATGAAATATTTCTATATGACAAGTAACATCATGACCAATATGAAAATATAAAAGACATTTGCATTATATATTCCACATGAAAGATTGTCAGAATATTTAAATGTCTCCTATAAATCATTGAGAAAAACAAAAAGTTAAAACTATCTGAGCAGATAAGTCATGTAGAAGGTAAGCAGTCATATTCACGAGAATATGTTGAATTTTACAAGAAAACTTTTAAATTAATGTAAGAAAATTTAAAAAAACAAAATCTGTGTCATAAAATAAATTCTTTATCATGTCCTGATGATTGAAAGGACAATGAATAAAATCTGATAACACTAATGATTTACAGGATTCTGAACACATGCAATTTTGACATATTGCCATATGCTTATCAATATCAGTATAACACTATGTAAGGGCATTTGGAAATAACTATTAATATTTTTAAAATTGCAACCCCAATGTTCCAGCAAATTTCCTTCTAAATGTCTATAATAGGGGACCTAGAACAGAGGCTTAAGAAACACATCTATGGTATTCATTATGTATCATTTGTAACAAAAAAATACTCGAAAAAAATCAAAATGACTATCAATAGATGATTGAATAATGCATACTTAGACAATTGAAATATATTTATAATTTAAGTGAAATTCCATTTACCTGAATATGTACGTGGGAAAAAAATCTATAAATTGTATTGATTTTTCAAAACTCTGTTGTAAACATTACATACTATTTGCATTATTTATGTAATTTTAATTCTCACCAAATAATACTATGTATTGCAAAAATATGTGTTTTTAAATAAACACATATATTTGGTGATATAAAAATGAATTAGAAGCGTGCTCATTTCGGCAACGCATATACTGAAATTGGAATGATAGAGATTAGCATGACCCCTGCACAAAGATGACATGCAAAAATGAATTAGAAGGATACATACGAATTTTATCAAAATAATTGCTTATTAAGAAGATGATATGGAAATGAGTGGGCATTTATAGAATCAGATATGTAATATAGTGATTAGATTTTTTAATATAAAAATGATGGCAGAGTGTTAATATGCTTAAACTCTGGAGCTAATGTGGGCATCTGATATGTACTTTTCTATGTGTAGGTATGTATAAAATATTTTATAACAGGACTAGAAACCAAAAGAAAAAAAGACGGAAAGTGGAGTAAGAACAGAGAAGGAGAAGGAGATGGATAAGTCTTTGCAATCATTACATACACAACAAGTGTGAACAGTAATGTAGTTTAGTAAAACTTGGCTATGTATTCAGTTAGATTTAATTCTAGCTTTGTTCAACTTGACAAGTTAACAATTTTAGGACACTCTTTACCAATCTAAACAATGGGTAGATTCAAACTTCAAGGAAAGTGTTCTGCAATATATGTGGAAACATTATATAAAATGACCAGTGCAGTTTCCAGCAGATATGCATGCCTCAGACCTTCCATCATTATTGGACAGCTTTTTTTTTTTCCTTTTAGCCATGGGAAACAAAAAAGTCTATACAGAAGGTGTATTACCTTATCTCAGGGTAGAATTGAATTTCTCTTTCTGAGAATCCTTCTATTTTCTTTGTTGTTTTGTTGTTCTTTTTTCTCATCTGAGTAGATAGAAATAAGATTAAAAAGAGATTAAATGTTTTTGGTATGGAAAAAACTGCAATCTATAGAGAAAATTGTAGGCCTTTAGTTTCTACTGAAGAATTCATTAAAATGTAGGTAAGTAAGTTCCCGTGCTCTGCATTAAAACTCAAGTCACTTATTTAAGGAGATCATGGCACAGGTCCTTTACCCTTGGTTGGTAATAACCTTACTTTGAAGTATTGAATGGAAAACACAGTAGGGTCAATTGCAGACTCAATGACAGAATTAAAGCACAAAACTCCCTAATGAGATCTATGCTTATTCCTTGTGGTTCAAGGAACACTGTGGTTAATAGTTTATAGCCAGCAGGGTCAGGCCCTTGGAAGTAAAGTTAACTTAGGCGTTCCTGAGCTGTCTCAGCAACAGCGTATAGTAGGAAGCTTGACCCTCTTTGTGTTGTGTCACCAACTTCTTGGAATGCAGTCACTCCTGATATTTATGGTTTCATAAACATTTGACTCAGGAAAACCCCTGATTCTGGAAAATAGCCATTGGACGCTCGTTAATGCAAGAATAGTGAAGGGGGATAAAATTACTCTTAGAAGGAGAGAAAAAAAAATATCCCTGAGGTTCAAAGAGTAACTTTTTAATGTTAAAGTTACAAGGTAAAAGGTGTGATGGTTACCAATGAAATGGCAATAAATACTTTTGCAAGACATACATTTCAAAGTCTTCTATATGTATTTTCAGACACAAACTAAAATGGTAAGTCAAAAAATTAAATATTATGTTTTTAAGTACAGTTTATATGTATAAAAAGAAAAGTGGTTATATAAGGCACTTATCAAATTATTGTAATAAAAAGATTTAAGCTCATATAAGCTTCTGTTCCAGCATAAACTCATCTTCCTAGTGATTTTGGACTGAAAGGAATCAAGATTCTTTCATCCATTTCTTTTTACTAAAAAATAGAAATGAATGTTCAAAACAATTGAGGAAATTGCTTGCTTTATTAATTTATAAAACTGAGGTAAAAGATTTTTTTAAACTTCCTGGGACATAAGTAGATCTTTGTCCAATAAATTAAAACTTCATTTTTAATTGATCAACTCCTTTTTAAAGGATTTTTAAATTAAGCATACCAAATCATATAAGCTCTCTGCTAACTGAATCAGAGGTAGTGGTTTTGTACATTTTCCAAACATCCTGTCTCCAAGGTAACCTGTTTTTCTCTGACAGGCTGGAGGGGTTGGAAAGAAGTGAGAAGATGGAAATATGATGAAGTCACATGAAAAGATGAGGTGCCCACTGGCTGATGGATCAATTCCGACAAGAATAAAACAATTCATAGAAATCAATGTCAATGATCCACAGGAGCATCTGAAAATTGCTACTGTATTAGAGATGAGTTGCATATACTGCACTGTTTTTCTCAATAATGCTAGCATTCAATAGTCAGATTAGAAACTCCCTATTAAACTTGAACTCCATAATAAAATTGTCACACTTTTTTTAAAAAAGAGATCTGCAGTAGGTTAGCTGGACCTATAAAATGTATTCAGTTGATGAGGAACTCAAAGCATCTTAGTAGAAATCACTGATTTCATACTAAGAGGCTTTGATATTTTTTGAGAAATTTATTCTTTCAGAAGTATTTAAAAACACCTTACCCACCCTCATTGGAAAAGAGCTGACTGGTGTTGCATGCCTAGCTAGTCAAGGTATAATTATCCCAAACCAGATCCAGCTTAATATATTCTACATCTACTATGTTTCAAAATATCTCAGGCAGGATACATGACTGACTGGATGTCATAATAGAATAAAACGCAGTAATTAATAAGGGTTTTTTTTTACATATGCTTTTCTTTCTTTTTTTCAGTCTTCTTTTTTAATACCTTTATTTAAGCATTTTGATTACAAATATGATTGTAGTTGGGTTTCAGTCATATAAAGAACACCCACCTGTGCAACATTCCCATCACCAATGTCCCAAAGTTGGTTTACAAATCAACTTCCATTAAAATCCTGGATCGCCTTACTAATCTAAAATGTTCCTCTTTCCTCCATCACCACTCAATCTGAAGATGAAGCTCTAATCAAAAACGGTGGAACACCATGCAAAGACATAAACCACAGAAGCAGAATATTAACACCAGCTTACGTATCCAGAGTAGAGTAGAGTCTATGTATCAACACTTACATATTACAACCTTCTAGTGAGGGAGGATTGCCATTATTTCCACTCTCATAATAAGCAAAAAGCTTTAAAGAAGCTAACTTGCTCCCAGTTAGCTAATGTATACAGTGGGAGAGCTGACAGTACAACCTTGAGAGTATGACCTCAAAGTTCATTCTCTTAACACAATATTTTACTGTCTTAGCATAACAAGAAATTTACCTTAGTTAGATGCGAAAACTGGGGCCAAATTCTATTTGATTTCAGTTTTTTTAGGCATAGGATAATTACCCTTTCTTCTTTAGTTTTTCCAAAAGAATTTTACTAAGTGTATGTATGTTCAGACCAGAATACTTACTGAGATGCAACTGTTAACAAAAGGGGGACGGCACAGTATGATTTGAGAGAGAAAAAAAGAGAGAGAGCATGATGTAGAAAACACTAAATAAAATCATCAGGGGGATAGTATCTATGGTGCCCTGTAACAACAATCAAGTCGATGGCTTAGTTGGAATTTTTAAGTAAAGACACTCATGAAAGGGGCATTTAACCTTCTGAGATATTGAAAATGTTACATCCATACCCAGCAGTGAGGATACCATGTGCAAAACTTCAGTAAGCAGGAAGAAGTCATTGTGGCAAGACCAGAGTCCTTAGGCAGACAAGTGACAAGTAGGATGTTGAAGAGTTCTGAAGACTATGGGGAATTTGTATTTCCGTTTTTGCTCTCCTTTTTTTAGGGTCGGGGGGATGGTTGGATCACACCCAGCAGCGCTCAGGGGTTTACTCCTGGCTCTGCACTCAGAAGTCACTCTTGACAGGCTCAGGGGACCATATGGGATATCTGGATTCAAACCGGGGTTCATCCTGTCTTGGCAGAGTACAAGGCAAACACCTTACTGCTGTGTTATCGCTCTGGCCCCTCCTCTCCATTAATTCAGAATAAATGTGTCTATTGCCTAAATTTATTAATGCAAACAAGAAAGTTATTTTTATAAGAAGTAATACAAATTTTCTGATGTAGAAATCTAAAGGGGTAGATATTGATAGCCAATACATTTTAAAAACCCTGGCAAAGCTGATTTTTCAGCCAGTTTACCCTTAAGGAACCTTTAGGGTTTGGGGGAAAAGGTATTTGTTTCATTCTTGTATATTTTCTCTTATCCTTCTTTTGGAAAAAATGCTCAAAACAAAAAACAAAAAAAACCCTTAGTTGATATTTTCACCTTCCTATTCTAAGGAGAGCTCTTGACTGTATTGTGGACCGATAAGTCTAAGCCTCTAAGAATCCTTCTTGAATTCATCCTGTCCACTTTTATGAAATATGTGACAGTCACTGACATCAATTGCCTTTGTGTTCATTGTGTCCCTTAATTTTTCTGTGTGTATACTATCAAGTGCTCTCTCCCCAAAAAAGTTAACAACTTCATAACTTCTGTTCTAGATAAGGAAGATCATGTGACCCAGTTCTTAGGAAAAGTAAGAAAGTAGAATGTTCCTGAGGGGGAATGGACTCACCTAATAGCAAAGTATTTTTATACATAACCACAGAGTGTAGTGTAATCTTGTTAGTACCCTGAAACTCCATAGTTTGTAAGAGCATTTCCTTCCCATGGATTCTGCAGTAAATAACTAAGTAAGACTATAATTCAGGCCTATTCCTAGGAGCCGTACGTCTCTTCTGACCTGTGATTTTGACCTAAGATTCTCTAAAAGTTTTTCCAAGATAGATCACATTTATATAATTTTCCTTGTGTCTCCCTGATGGGAAGTCAGGCTTGCATTGCTGTCTGGAAATTTTCAAGGCCCTTCTAGCTCTTTCTCTGTTTCTTTTTTATAATTTTGAATTTTGTTTTGGCATTCACTTCTCAGAATGAACTTCTCAGAGAACTCCAACAAGCAAAAACATGTACTAGTATAAGAGAATCACTTATATATTACTAAATGGGAAAAAGAACTGCTTAAATTTTAGAAGTGTATAAAATATTGTCTCGAAAGGAAAATAATATAAATGTATTTTTACTTTTATTTGCAACTATACTGGTTACTTATGGGAGTAGGTTATAAAAGAATTTGGAAGAACAAAGATGGAAAAAAGGTAGATATTTTGATTTTTGCACTTTTATATATAACTAAGTCAAGGTTTTCATTCATACAGTTTTTTAATGAAATAATCAATATCTTGAGAAATGAATACAGATTTTCTGGTCTCTGGAGTCACACATCATCTTAATAAGACAATTTAAGTGTTGGAAAAGCTTTTTCTAAGTTGCAAGAAGACATCAATTACTCAACTCAGTTGCATGCTAGAGCCACAAAGCAGCAACACTCCATGAAACTGAGAAAACTATTTAACACCCTTCTAACAAGATTCTGCCATCACTCAGAGTACAAGCAATCACATCAACAGTGCTTCCATTCAAAATCTGACGCTAAAATCTTCTAAATTGATTCCTAAGTTCACATATAAGCTATATAACTACAATTCTCACGTATTGATGATTTAGACCTTTCCAACATAAAATTGATATCAGAGAAGGAGGTTTGATAGGAACAATTCATTTTTTACTAGCCACACCATTGATAAATATGAGTTGGGCCTTCATATTTACTTCAGTCATATTTCAGACCAGTCTGCTAAATTCTGACACTTTTATATATGGAATATATCTTGTTAAAACAAACTTTAAGGAGCTGAAACAATAGCAGAGAAGGTAAGTTACTTGCCTTACATAAAACCAACCCAGTTTAATTCTCAGTATCCATAGGTCTTCAGAGGACTGCCAAAAGTGATCCCTGAGTGCAGAGACAGGAATAAGCTCTGGCCATTACCTGGAATGACCCTGAAATACAAAAAAAATGTCAAAAAATATTTTAAGCCTGACGATGGATCTCAGAAGTAGTGTTTGCTATTTGAGACCTTGATTTGATCGTTGGCCCTGTAAAATAAATAATTATTAAATATGCTTTAATTTATTAAGAGTTGATGTCAGGGAAACATCCAGATTCACACACAAACTTGATGTGAAGGAGTCTTGGGTTTGATGTCATGAATCAGTATGAGAAACACCCTAAAATCATAATAGGTGTGTGGGGGGTGGGGGGCTTGGGGAAGCTTGATAAATGAAATAAAGTTCAGAAATAGACTTCAAGGAAATGTTTATGATAATGTATTTTAGGTTTGTCAAGAACGGTTACTTTAGGGGCCCGGGAGATAGCATGGAGGTAAGGCGTTTGCCTTTCATGCAAAAGGTCATCGGTTCGAATCCCGGTGCCCCATATGGTCCCCCGTGCCTGCCAGGAGCAATTTCTGAGCATGGAGCCAGGAGTAACCCCTGAGCACTGCCGGGTGTGACCCAAAAACCAGAAAAAAAAAGAAAAAAAAAAAGAACGGTTACTTTGAACAGAAAAGGGAGGGCTAATGATAAAGGGAAAAGTCAAATGAGATCATTTGATAACTCCTATGATTACATTAAAATAAAATTACAAATGTTTCAGAAATTTATTATATTCGTTTGAAAACAGAGACTACAGAATATCTTCAGGTGGTAATATTGAGTAATTACTCTTTAGTTACCTTTTTTTACAAAACTCAAAAATTATTTGTTATATCTTCAAGTCTTCAACCACAAAGCTCATGTATTGCAGAGTAGGTGTTTTTTGTAATATACTTTTTTCAAATTAAGATTTCCCCCATTAATTTTGATGGGAACTTTAAACTTTATTTTAGGGACAGAATTGAGTGAGGTTGGGCACCTCTTCATTGAGTATCTGCTACATCTTTCTTCTGTTAGGAACCTTGTTTATGTTATCCCCACATTTCACTAATACTCTATAAACTAAAATATCTTTTTTTCCTCTTAATTAATTAATGTGGATTTGGAACCACCCCTGAACTTAGGACTTGAGGTGGGTCCTGGCTCAACACTCAGGGATCTCTCCTGCTGGGGCTTAGGACCATATAGTGAGCCCAAGAATCAAACCCTGGTCAGCCACATGCAATGAAAGCACCCTACTGACTGTACTATCTCTCTGTCCCTTTATTTTATTTTTTAATTTATTTTTAAAAAATGTATCACTTAGTTGACATAACTGATCATAATACAGTTGTTTCAGGATTACAGAAAGTAAAGTTTTAAAAAATAAAAAAGGGGGACACTCTCCTCCTGAGAAGGGACCACCAAAATCTCTCTCCCAGAGGTGCCCAAGCTGAAAGGCCAAGAAAGACTGAGTGAGTGAGTGAGTGAGTCAGTGAGTCAGTGAGTGAAAACCAACTACCAGCAGTGCTCCAGCAGAGAGGCAAATCCATTGTCTGTGAAGGCAGGCAGGAGGATCCAACCCCTGCTGTGAGATTACCAACTGGGAGAAACTGAGGGGACTTGTCACCTGTGCATGTTTCTCTACTCTTCTCTCTCCTGAACCTCTCATGAGAAGGGCCCACCAGAAACTCTCTCCTAGAGGTACCCAAGCCAAAAAACCAAGAAAGACTGAGTGAGTTAAAATCGGCTATCATTGGTGCCCTGGCAGAAAGGCAGAACCTTTGTCTGTGAAGGCAGGGAGGAGTAATCTGCCCCTGCTGTGAGATTACCAACTGGGACAGACTGAAGGGGCCTGTTGCTGTGCATGTTTCTCTACTCTTTTGTCTCCTGAACCTCTCCTGAGAGGGCCAAAAAGGGCACAGAAAAAACTGTCTCTTTGAGGCTCCAGAATAGCACAGCCACTCTGCTTTGTTTTGCTGCCGCATACTCTAACTAATGAACCCCAACATAACACGCAGAAAAAAATCACACTACAGACGTGACAATGGAGAAGCCTCACATGAAAACACCATGCACAGAGAATGAAGATGATATCTCTGATGACCAAAAAAATCCCAACCATCTGATTAATCTCCAGAGAAGAAGTTCAGAATAGAAATATAAGGATCCTCAAGGAAATAAACACACACACACACACACACACACACACACACACACACACACACACACACACACCTCTAGCTGAACAGAACACAAAGATAGAAATCAGAAAACTCCAAAATAAATTAATAAATCCGAAAAACACAGTAGCTGAACTGAAAATTTCAATGGAAAGCCTCTCCAACAGGGTAACAGCAGCTGAGGACAGAATCAATGAACTGGAAGATGAAATGCAGAACAACTCCATACAGCAGAAGAGATTGGAAAAGAAACTTAAGGCAAACAATCAGACAATGAAAAAAAGTACTCAAGGAATGTGAGCAGATGAAAAGAAGTCTTTGATAAACTCAACAGACAACATAAGAATCATTGGAGTCCCAGAGTCAAGAAAGGGGATCCCCAGGAAGAATCAACAGTGAAAGATATCATCACAGAGAAACTCCCAGAGCTAAAGACAGCATGCAATTAAATCCTGCATTGTTGGGGACTGTTTGGAATAATTAAAAAGCCCTCTCACTAATCAAAATGGAGTCTCTGAAAATCTGAGCCAAAGTGTCTAGTGACAAGCTGCATGCAAGTAGATGTGGCCTTTTGCCCTTGGACCCAAAGAAATAGAAATAGCCTAGAGCTAGGGAGTCACTAGGCTCCAAGATGTCCTAAAAGGCCCAAGCTGAGATTAGATTCTGTATTTTGTTGCTCAAAGATAATGTGGATCTCTTGACTAATGACAATCTTATTAACCTTGGAAAATCAAGATGTTCCCGTGGAAAGTTACAGCCATTCCTATTGTGCCTCGCCCCTACTCTCTTTCTTTTGCATTGTCTATAAAAGGTCTATTTTTTCCTTCATTAAATGGACTCCTGATCGGAACCCTTCATCTTGAGTCCCTTTATTTCCCAGTCCCTCTTCTATTTCAGCCGGATTCCTCTTCGAGAACTGCGAATTACTGACATGGTCCCCAGCTTTACCCACTGGTCGGGGTTCCTGGTGGACCACACTGCATGCCCAAAGAGGACCAGCTTGAAGAGACCCAAAGAAAATCTCCCAAAACCACATCCTAGTCACAACGATGAATCCCACAGATAGAGATAGAATACTGAAAGCAGCAAGATCAAAAAGAGAAATTATATTCAAAGGAGCATCCTTGAAATTTACAGCAGACATGTCACAGGAAATTCTCAAGGTCAGAGGACAGTGGTGGGATATTGTGACAAGACTGAATGAAATGGATGCTTAGCCTAGAATACTGCACCCACACCAAATCACATTCATGTTTGAAGGAAGGACACATAGCTTCACAGATAAAAACAGCTCAGAAACTTTATAGATGCAATACCAGCCTTAAAGGAAAAACTGAAAGATGCACTTTAAGTCAAGACATACCAACAGACACACCAAACTTATACACAAATAAAATTAAATCCCATAACAATCATTTCCCTTAATGTCAATAGACTAAATGCATTAATTAAGAGGCACAGAGTGGCTAAATGGATCAAAAAGATGAAGCCAACCTCCTGCCTACAAGAAACGCACTTGAATACTCAGAACAAACATAGACTCAAAATCAAAAGTTGGATGAAAATCATCCAAGCAAACAACACCCTTAAAAAACCTGGGGTGGTCATATTAATATCAAACAACACAAACTTTAGAATCAAAATTTGTAAGGGAAAAGTTGGACACTTTGTACTAATCAAGGGATATGTGCAACAGGAAGAAATAACACTACTAAACATATACACACCCAATGAGAGACCAGCAAATTATCTAATACAATTATTGACAAATTTGAAAGAGGATATCAATAATAACACAATAATTGTGGATACCTCAACATGACCTGTCAACACTAATAGATCGTCTAGACTGAAACCCAACAAAAATATACTAGCCCTGAAAAGAGAAATGGAAGAAAGAGGACTAGTAGATATATATAGGACACTCCATCCCCAAAAACCTGGATACACATTCTCCAGGATAGACCACATGCTGGCATATAAAATATACCTCCATAAAATCAAGAGGATAGGAATTTTGCAGGCTACCTTTGCAAGCCACAAGGCTCTGAAATTAGATGTGAACTACAAAGGGACACAGAAGAAAAACTTTAACAATTAGAAATTAAACAGCCTGCTACTGAACAACCATTGAGTCCGAGATGAAATCAAAGAGGAAATCAAAACTTTCCTGGAAACGAATGATAATGAAGACAAAAACTACCAGAACCTATGGGACACAGCAAAATCGGTCCTGATAGGAAAATTTATAGCTCTGCAAGCACACATCAGGAAGGAAGAAGGGGCATACCCGAATGGCTTAATGATGAGGCTTATAAAATTAAAAAAATGATCAACAAAATGAACCAAAAACAGGAAGACAGAAGGAAATAATAAAGCTTAGAGCAGAAATCAATGAAGTGGAAACCCATAAAACGATCTGAAAGATCAACGAAAATAGGAGTTGGTTCTTTGAAAAAAATAAACAAGATTGATAGACCATTGGCAAAACCCACAAAGAAAGAGAGAGAGAAACTTGATAACCTGCATTAGAAATGAAAAGGGGAAGATCACTACAGATGTTGCAGAGATTCAAAGAGATTCAATCATAGACTACTTTGAGAAACTCTATGCCACCAAATATGAGAATTTGGAAAAAATTGATAAATTCTTGGACTCCTATAATTTTCCATGATTGAAGAAGGATGTAGCATATGCATATCTAAACACCCCCATTACCATTGATGAAATTAAGACGGTAATCAAATGTTTGCCCAAAAAGAAAAGCCCAGTCCCAGATGGATTCCTTCAAACCTTTCAAGAGAACTACTACCAATCCTGGCCAGGCTCTTTCATAAAATTGAAAAAA
>PVKC010028654.1:0-15366 GCA_004027635.1 Crocidura indochinensis
CAACCTGGAGCCTGAGACCCTGAAATCAAATGATGTGGGTGCTTTCCTTTGAGCTACCCTCTGCTTCTGTTGTTTGGTATATTTTTGGACAAATAATTAGAATAATATATATATGTAGAAGACAATATTGTCATTATTATTATTATTATTATTTTTTAGTTTTGGGGCCACCGATGATGCTCAGGGGTTACTCCTGACTATGCGCTCGGAAGTAGCTCCTGGTTTGGGGGACCATATGGGACACAGGGGGATCCAACCGCAATCCGTCCAAGGCTAGCGCAGGCAAGGCAGGCACCTTACCTCTAGCGCCACCGCCCGCCCCCAGACAATATTATTTATATTATATTTATGTTTCATAACAAAATAGATATTATATAATTTGGATATTAAATTAATTATCAATTAGATATAAACTATTTACAAAAATTTCATAAAATATAGAATAATATAAACATGGCATATTTGAAGTATAAAATGCTTTTTATGTTTTTATTCTAATGTATATTGTTAATAATTATGCATACTTAGATTCTATATAATCTCTTCATTCCTAAGATTTTTGTTTAAATTGACAATTTTGCTATAGAGATGTATAAAATTAAAGAAGTCAGAGCTTGGTTGTAACTTTGCATCCAAGGAACAACTAATGGTATCAGTGAGTTGTTCTTTCTTTCTCTTTTTTTTTTTTTTTTTTTTGTGGTTTTTGGGTCACACCCGGCAGTGCTCAGGAGTTACTCCTGGCTCCATGCTCAGAAATTGCTCCTGGCAGGCACGGGGGACCATATGGGGCACTGGGATTCGAACTGATGACCTTTTGCATGAAAGGCAAACGCCTTACCTCCATGCTATCTCCCGGGCCCCTCTTTTTTTTTTTTTTTTTTTTTTTTTTTAATATAGTCTATGTGGTTGCCTTTGGGGCTCGGAGGAGGCCATGAGGGCTGCACCAGGTGGTGCTGGAAGAGGACATGTGGACTAAATTAAGCATGCTCTCTACCACTTTAGCCATATTTGACCATCAATAAAGATGCAAAACAATTACTTTTGTTGGGCCAGAGAGATAGTACAGGGTTTAAAGTTCTTGCCTTGCATTCCACTGATGAGATGATCATTTGATCCCTGGTCTGGCATATTGTTTATCAAATACCACTAGAAGTGAGACCTGGGGACAGTCAGGAGAACATTGCCAGGTGTAGTCCACCAAAAACATTTTTGGAAGGGGGTAGAGCACAGCTTGTGGTACTCAAAGGCTATTGCTGGCTCTGTGCTCAGCAGTGGGCCAAAGAGTTTCTCATACCCACCTAAAGGTGTTAGGGGTCAAACCAGAATTGGTCACATGCAAGGTAGCTCCTGAAATAGCTCCCCTCAATTCAAATTAATATGTTTTATTTTTACTCTTATTTGTTTTGTTTTTGGACCAAATGGGGGGTTAATTCTGGTTGTGCTCTCAGAAATTACTCCTGGCAGGCTTCGGAGACCATATGGGATGCCAGGAATCAAACCCAGATCGACTGCATGCAAGGCAAATGCCCTACGTGCAGTGCTATTGCTTTGACACTTATATGTTCTTAGATTTATTTGTTGAAACATTGCTAGAAAACTGTAAAATAGTATTTACTAATTTTTATACAGTCTGATAGGCAGAGGAAAAAGAGAAGAAATATCAGAGAAAATTTTCCATTAGTTAAAACTATAATTATTAGCTATAGTTAAAACATGTTATTTTCCTTGGCATGTTATGTTATTGGAATGGACTTAGGAAGACATTATTCATAATTGAAAATAATCAAAAATTGAGTAAATGTAATATAGCAAAGCACCTTGGTAAAGATCTAGTTCTTTTTATTTTCTCATTTCTAAAATGATTTTTAAGGAAGTTTTAAGTTTCTAGAGAGGACACATATTTCATAATTTATATGAACTTTTCACAACATCTAGAATAATGCTGACTGTATAGAAATGATGATAAAAAACAGTAACCATGTTATTCAGTATCTACATTGCCAGTCAATTTAAAGTACAATTTATGTGATTTCATTTAATCTACAAAATTATGATATTGGATACATATTGATTTTAAAGTAATTTGAATAAGCAAATTGAGACATTGTATAGTTAAGCAGCTTATCTGTGGCTGTACAGCTAATATGTAGCAAAGCTGGAATTTAAACCTATTTTAAAGATGATATGGAAAAACAAATGTAATATTGCTTTCCACTTAATTGGCTAACCAAATGAATTTTATTTAGTACTTATGTATTATGTGTGTGCTAAATGCAGGGAAAATATACTACAATTGTTATATAATGTAATCCTTCTCCTCATGGACTTTATACTTGTCTACATAGTTAGCTTGTAGAATTCACTGTGAAACCTAAAATTATACTTTATTTTCAATTTAAAGAAGTTCTAGTGGCAAACATAATTTGTCATGTCTAATGGGAAATACTTATGTGACTGGGGCCAGAGAGATTGTATAGCCAGTAGATGCTTGCATTGCGTTTGGCAGTCCAGAGTTTGATATCTGGCACCACATGTAGTCTTGAGAACATTGCCAAAAGTGAATTCTTGAGCTCACAGTCAAAAATAAACCATGAATAACATTGCGTGTGACCAAAACCCCCCCAAAAATAAAAAATAAAAAGAAGGGAATTAAGCAACCTCCAGATTACCAGTTTGTTCTGTTTCCTTAGCTGAAATGTTGCTAAAATACAGAAGTGACTAGTTTAAATCTTGTTATTCCAATGACAGATTGAAGATGGCTAGTATGTTGTGTGCATGGGACTTGCCCAGAATAATTGTGAAGTATATATGCATAAAGTGGTAGTTACATACTTTATTAGTAAACTATGCTCCAACGTATATAAAATGTATTTTCTGTTTTGTGCTCTCTGCCTGTCTGGGTTGTTGGCTGAAATATAAAAAAAAACAACAATGTCCTCTTTATGTAAATGTTCTTGCCAAACTAGAGTGTTGTAATGAGATAAGGGATACTAAAAATCAGAGTCTCTAAAAAATTCTTTTGTGTGTTTAATAATATTCACTTTTAGTAAATTTTCAGTAATCTACATTTAAACTCAAGTTTTGTATCCCCCTTTGATTTACTCTAGGCATAATTAGGGAAATTAATTGTATAAAAGCACTGTGAATATGCAATAATATGGAAAATGAGAATATTTGAAAAGTATGCTTTCATATGCATTTTGGCATTAAATATATTTATGATTGTGCTTATAATAAAAAGTTTAAATCCTTTTCATTAAATATTACACATTAATATATATATTTAATGTTACCAGTTTTTACTAAAGAAAAAGATATGGACATATGCATGCTTTCAAACATTTAAATTTTAGAAGTTTATTTTTGTCAGACAGTTAAGTAGTTCAGTAATAAGAACACATGCCTTGCAGTGTGAGACCCTTTCTATGATTTTTGTTATTACCAAAAAATGTTAATGTTCTCCAGTTCTAGTCAGCAGTTGTCCTTGCTTAAAGATGATTAAAGGGATTCAGGTATGTATTAAGAAAAAAGAACCTTATTATTTCTACTGAACACATTTTATTAATTCTCAAATATTATAGCAACATTTAGTATTCTTTAATGAAGTAAGGGAGATGGCTAATATTGGGCATATGAAGGACCGGAGGAATTTTGTCCCATTTAGTTCTCATTGTTAGGAAACTCTATTGTATTATTTTTAAAGCAGAGACAAAATGTACTAAATGACAGAACTTTGTGTTAGTTTTCTGATTTAAATAGGAACATATGCATAATAAAAGTTACTAACAGAAAATAAGAAACAGATTTCATGTTAAATATCTTTGAAAAAATATAAAACTATTTGCATTATAAAATATTAATCAGATTATATCTAGTTAAGGAAATTAAATTATTCAGTTAGTGGTTTTCCTAACAATGCAATTATTTTTTCTCAATGTTATTTATTCATTTTGCATTATAGTTATAAATATAAACCCATATACTTTTACCATATTTTTAATCGGTACTATTTATAGTAAATAGCATTATTTATTTTTTTATTATTTAATATATTTATTTAAACACCTTGATTACAAATATGATTGTAGCTGGGTTTCAGTCATGTAAAGAACATCTCCCTTCACCAGTGTAACATTCTCATCATCAATGTCCCAAATCTCCCTCCTCTCTACCCCACCACCCCCTATACTCTAGACAGGCTTTCTACTTCCATCATTCATTCACGTTGTTATGATAGTTGTCAATGTTGTTATTTCCCTAATTGTACTCATCACTTTTTGTGGTGAGCTTCGTGTTGTGGACCTTCCAGCCTTTCTCTCTTTTGTCTCTGAGAATTATTGCAATAATGTCTTTTATTTTTCTTAAAACCCATAGATGAGTGAGACTGTTCTGCATCTCTCTCTCTCTCCCCCTCTGGCTTATTTCACTCAGCATAATAGATTCCATGTACATCATGTATAGGACAATTTCACGACTTCATCTCTCATGACAGCTGCATAATATTCCATTGTGTATATGTATCACAGTTTCTTTAACCATTCATCTGTTGAAGGGCATCTTGGTTCTTTCCAGAGTCTGGTGATTGTAAATAGCGCTGCAATGAATATAGGTGTGAGGAAGGGCTTTTTGTATTGTATTTTTGTGTTCCTAGGGTATGTCCCTAGGAGTGGTATAGCTGGATCGTATGGGAGCTCAATTTCTAATCTTTTGAGGAATCTCCATATTGCTTTACAAAAGGTTGAACTAGATGGCATTCCCACCAGCAGTGAATAAATTCCTTTCTCTACACATCCCCGCCAGCACTGCTTGTTCTCATTTTTTGTGATGTGTGCCAATCTTTGTGGTGTGAGATGGTGCCTCATAGTTGTTTTGATTTGCATCTCCCTGATGATTAGTTAGGCGGAGCATTTTTTCATGTGCCTTTTGGTCATTAGTATTTCTTCTTTGACAGAGTGTTTTTTCATTTCTTCTTCCCATTTTTTGATGAGATTAGGTGTTTTTTTTCTTATAAAGTTCTGTCTGTGCCTTGTACATTTTGAATATTAGCCTCTTATCTGATGGGTATTGGGTGAATAGTTCCTCCCACTCAGTGGGTGGCTCTTGTATCCTTGGCACTATTTCCTTTGAGGTGGAGAAGCTTCTCAGCTTAATATATTCCCATCTGTTTATCTCTACTGCCACTTGTTTGGAGAGAGTAGTTTCCTCCTAGAAGATGCCTTTAGTCTCAATGTCATGATGGAGTGTTTTACCTACGTGTTGTTCTATATACCTTATGGTTTCAGGTCTGATATTGAGGCCTTTCATCCATTTGGATTTTACCTTTGTACATGATTTAGCTGGGGGTCTGAGTTCGCTTTTTTGCAAGTGGCTAACCAGTTGTGCCAAAACCACTTGTTGAAGAGGCTTCCCTTGCTTCATTTAGGATTTCTTGCTCCTTTATCAAAAATTAGGAGATTGTATATCTGGGGGAACCTTCTTTGAGTACTCAAGTCACTGATCTGAGAGTCTGTCTTTATTCCAATACTATGCTTTTTTGGTAACTATTTCTTTGTTATACAGTTTAAAGTTGGGGAAAGTAATGCCTCCCATGTTCCTTTTCCCAAGGATTGCTTTAACTTTTAGAGGGTGTTTATTGTTCCAAATGAATTTCAGAATTGTTTGATCCACTTCTTTGAAGAATGCAATGGGTATCTTTAGAGGGATTGCATTAAATCAGTATAATGCTTTAAGAAGTATTGCCATTTTATTGATGTTAATCCTGCCAATCCATAAGCAGGGTATGTGTTTTATTTTGCTCTGTTAGGGATTAACAGGACCTGATGGAGCCCCTGGCTCAGTTGGACCAAGAGGACAGAAAGTAAGTTAGCCACCTTCTACTAATTTCTGGTATTAATTAAATGCTAAAGTGTAATTTTGCTGTAGTGTTTGCAAGTCTACAGATTAAATTGAGATGTAGCATGAATACATTTGTTCAACTAAAATCATACTTTAATGAATTGAGTTAAATTAAAATTAAAATGAAGTTTTAATGACTTCAAATAGATATAATTTGCATGTTTACATATTTATTTTAATGAATGCTAAGTACAATGAAGCTCTTTTTATTTTTAGGGAGAACCTGGTGTACCAGGATCTCGTGGATTTCCAGTAAGTAAATGTTAAATGATAGAAACGAGAATCTCCTATATCAAGGTAAAATTCTGTCAGTGTGATTTTTAAAAGAAGTTTTTTGTTTTTGTTTTTTTTTTTTGTTTTTTGCTTTTGGGCCACACTCAATGATGCTCAGGGTTTAATCCTGGTTATGCTCTCAGAAATCGCCCCTGGCTTGGGAGAACCATAGACAACGCCAGCTATCTGGTCCATCCTAGGTTAGTATGTGCAAGGCAAATGCCCTCCTGTTTGTGCCACTGCTCCAGCCCCTAAAAGCAGTTTTTAACACATTTTTTGCATAATTTTTAAACACAAAACTTTGATTTACCTAGTAAGAAAAGTATTTTGATAGTGAATGGAAAAATTTTAGATAAATTTGAATGTATAGGATGAATTACAGATGCTTGTTTGCTGGCAGAGTTTACCAAGACAATCCTTTCTTCAGTCTATTTTTATTATTATTTTTACTCTTGGGCCACACATGACTATACTTAGAGCTTATTCCTGGCTCTGTGCTCAAGAATTATTTCTGGTGGTGTTTTCTCTGGGACTACCGTGTAAGCCAAATAAATTGCTTTACCTTCTGTATGGGTCCTCCTTCCCCCGCTTCTTATTGATAGAAAATGGTCTTTGTGTTAACAAGAGAAAATATAAGTATTAGGAAGACAATAGAGCCATAACAGTTACTGCACAACTAGTTTAATCTCTAATAAAATACAACAATTTGATATAATCACCTGTCTGATTCCTTAACTGAGTTTTTCATATATGGCACAAGAAGGCAAATTTGTATTTTTCTCCCAAGATTCTTGGCTGCTTTACTTTCTGTAATTGATTTTTAATCTTCTTTTGTTCTTGCCATTAATCTTTATTTCCCTCCCTGTTTTCTCTTTCTACTATTTTTCTTGCCATGTTTCAGCATCTGTCAACTTTCCATTGTAATCCTGTTTTCAGGAGTGAATAGCTAGCTGGCCTTTTCTCCTATTTTTCAATTCAGCTCAGTAGCTTATGAATATGCCTTTTTAAAAGTTTAGTAAAATTTATCAAACCTCTAGGTCTCCAATAATAAATAATTTTAAGCTTATCCCTTATTTCCCAAAATTGATCTATATATTAAATGTTAAAATTAAAGTAATTTTTCAAAGAATGTCTTGAAAAAGCTCCAGTTATTATTGAACTACACTGCTCATGTAAAAATTCTTGCTTCTTTTTTACTGCCTAAAGATGAGAAATAATACTATAATTATCATGAGTTTTACACTGATTTCTACTGTATATTTCAGATAGGATACTTTAGAAAGCCTGTCATGAAAAGCTGGTGAATAGGACATCACAGATAGCTGTGAATAAAAGCTATTTAAGCCCAGGTGAGAGAGAAAACAAAAAGTGAAATCCTGAGGGGGAGGTAAGTGAACCAGGAAAGTAAAGACAGAGAAAAAAGGATTCTAGGCAGATGATGTTCAGCTTTATGGGATTCGATGAACATATTGTTAGGGTTATTATATTCTAGGGTCTGTGTTAGTTATTGAGGCTAGGACTAAAACATGGTCTCAAGGAGGCAGAATGATAAGCTTTAATACCATATTCAGCATATTGAATTAAGATCCCATTGTTTCTTTTATTTTAAGAGTCTACCATTTAATTCTTAATATTCATTAGATTTGACCTTAGAATATTTAGTCATACCTGTCAAGTGGGATGAGGTGCTGAGCCTTTCTTTTTTCATCGCTGTGTGCAGCATGTTCCAAACATCACATTTTGAATTATAAAGCAGTATGTTGTGTTGCTTTTAATGTCGGTATCTTTAAAAGACAAACAAATAAAAATAAAAATTTAAACTACTGACTGTGACGTGGCTCTTTGTGAGAAATAAATAGTTCATGTGAAGACCAGAATGAATGATTTTACTTTGATTTTCATCAAAAAATATTCGAAGGTCTGTGGAGATAGCAGGAAGGTCTGAGCATTTGCTTGAGCCTGCGTTCTGCCCCCAGCATACTTGCTCCGCACACCTCCCTTTGTTGCATTTGTAGCTCCACACCTTTGGCCTGAGCTATACATCAACCTCCCCCCCCCCCCAGCCTCCTTCCCCCAGAACTGCCCCATCTGCTGCATGTATCAGAATAACACTGTATCTCTGAGTAATTAGGATGCCCATTACCTGCCAGGAAGTTTAAAATTTAAACTATGTTTAGTTTAGTTCAACAATCAGAGGAATGTTTGTGAAACTGAAATTTGTCTCTAATTCCTTTAGGATCAGAGGCATGTTTGTTTGTGCTTCTTTTTTTTGGGGGGGGGGCACACAAAGTGGAGACCAAGCTTAGGGTTACTCTTGGCTCTGTGCTCAGAAATTATTCCTGGCAGGCTGGTAGACCATATGGAATGCCTTGGAGGAGTGAATGCTATCAACCACAGGACAAACATCTTATCTGCTGTGCTATCACTCAGGCTCCTTGCTCCTTGTAATCTGATCCTTTCTTAAATATTAACATTACTATATAATTTCATAACAAAGTTCAGTGTTTTGGGGGGCGGGGTTCGGTCACACCTGTTGATTATCAGGGATTACTCCTGGCTGTGGAATTAATCCCAATGGTGCTCATAGGATGCCACATAGGATCCTTGGTTGATCTCATGCAAAATAAACACCCTACCGCTGTGCTATGGCTCTGGCCCCATCAGTTTATTTTTAATCTGAGTTTATTTTTCTGTGTCCTAATTTGTACTATATATAAATCACATATCATAATAACTCTTTTCTTATTTTAGGGACGTGGTATACCTGGTCCACCTGTAAGTATCATCTTGATTTATTTTTGTAATCTATAAAAATGGTCTATTTTGTTTCGATTATATCCTTATTCTCCAATGAACACTGAGCTTACGATACAAGACACAGTGGTGTTTATGGTATCTTTTCCACATGGTTTTAGGGGCTACTATGACAGTATTCTTTTAGTGCTAAATCAAATATTTATTAATTTTATAAATTTCCATTCCATTTAAAGTAATTGCTACATAATCAAAAGTGCTATGGAAATCATTGTGCTAGCCAAGCTAGTATAAACGCAGAATTCTAAGTTGATTTCTCATTAAATTGGATAGAATTTGTGACAGATTTTAAAAACATCCATAAACAATCATATCTTTTTGCTTTGTTGACTTCAGGGTACTCCTGGGGCTGCAGGACTCCCTGGAGAGCTGGGTCGTGTTGGACCAACTGTGAGTACATCAAAATGTTATGAGAATATTTTGATAGCCACTTGATGACTTAATATGTTATAAAGGACAATAAATTATACTATCTTATCCCCTGCAAAAAAAAGGGAAAATGACTAGAATTTCAGTTCATAATATTTATGGGGACTAGGGATAATAATGCTACCTTTTTTTTTAACCAAAAAATATGAACTAAAAAACAATAAGTTTTTAGCTAAGCTTTTCTTCCTAGGTTCCAGAATGAGTGTAGAGTAGAAATATCATCATAATTTAATACATTCTTATCCAGGACTAATCTCTAGCATCTTTTTTGTATGCTACCTGAAATGAAAAGGGAAAAGCTTAGAATTTTGGTCATGTATGTTATAATTAAACTCATAAAACTTAACATTTGGTAATAGAGAGTTGAACTTTAAAGAAGAAATGTCTGGTAAATGATGGTAATATTTAGTAAGCTATCTAAAAGTGCTAACATAATGGCATTATGTAGAGATAAATATCTAAACTTATTGAGAAGTACCATACATTATATACTATTCTTCTCTATCTGTACTTTCTATTTGATAAATTTATTTGTTGAACACATATGAATCAAATAACTGTAAAGTTATTTAAGTTATTCAAAATTAGTCATTCAATATAACTGTAAAGTTAAATTTATTATAAGATGCTTAAATATTAAGAATATGATAGTATATTAAGAAGGAAAATATAAAACTAGAAGTAAATTGAGATTAATTGGAACCCATTTCTCTTTGATTGACTTATATGAGTTTAGCCATTTTTCATTTCCCATTTGCAAGAGTACCATGACAGACCAAATGTACTTTGAGGGAGAGTCAGGTACTGCAGAGACTAAGTTGCCTTTCTTAAATACAAGCTAGTTGCAAGGCTTCTTTTGCTATCATGAACTGGGTAGCAGTTTTGGTCCTTCAAGTTTTTCTGTAAATCAACTAGAAAAGTATATAGTATTTCTATTCTGTTTTCAGGGTGGATGAAAGTGATCTACAAATACAGCGAAGAATTGACTTTGCTCTTGTTCTTTCCTTTGCTTCATTTCTCCCTCTGCTTTATTATCTTGGTGAGAGCTAAAGTCCTTTGTTCTTTTGGTTTTGTGCAACTAATTGGGTTATAGGCCTTTCATTGATTTTAATGGCACTTCTATTCATATCTGAACTCTATAGGTATTTCTATAATGTCATTCTCTCCTGCCTCATCAGTTTTGGAGCTGTGTTCTGACATGTTTATAATCATTGTGTTATAATTTTAAAATATTAGGGTGACCCTGGAAGAAGAGGACAACCTGGCCCCCCTGGCCCTCCAGGACCTAGTGTAAGTTATTTTCAGCTTGCACTTCTTAGTAGATAGCATAGGTTTTCTACTGTGTAAATAGTCCAGTGTGAAGCAAGATGCATCATACACACATAACCTTGTTTATCAAAGAACATTTCACTTTCTTTGTAAATCCAGACTCACAAATTGGTAGGACTTTCTTATGGGTGTGTTTCCCATTTCACATGTTAGCCTCATATCTATGGAAAAGGTTCAGGTGTTCTAGTGTCCTTAACATTTACTTCCTGATAACTAAGGAGTAGAATTCTCCTGTTATCCATCAAATGCCATCCTTATACAGGGCAAGGATATACTTCTACTTCAAAGTTCAGTCCATATGAAATAGTGAAGAACACACAAAATTCTAATGCATATAGAATAATTTCCTGGCAACCATCTAGTGTAACTATATTTGTTTACTGTCCATCAAATAAAAATTTGAACTCCCTGGCTTGAGACATTGCACAGCAGGTAAAGGACACTAACTTTGCATGCAGCCTTCCAGGTTTGATCTCCAGTATCCCTTAGGTCCTCTGACCACCACACCAGGAATAATTCCTGAGTGCAGAGCTAGGAGTAACCACTGAACATCTCTGGTGCTACTGAAAACTAACTCCTAGGACTGGAGCAATAGTACAAAGGCAGAGATCTTGCCTTGCATGTAGTCAACCTGTGTTTGATTTCCCGTGCCACAAATGGTCCCGCCTATCCCACCACGAATGACCCTTGAGCACTACCAAATTGGCCCTGAAATAACAATAAAAGTTCTAACTCTTCTCTTGAATGAGAGCTTTCTCTCTCAGTTTCTGTACATGGAATCCAACACAAGCTTCATTATGGACACTATTACTTAAGAAATAGAGAATGTCTTTTATTAAAAGATAAAGGATAGGGACCGGGCGGTGGCGCTGGAGGTAAGGTGCCTGCTTTGCTGCGCTAGCCTAGGACGGACTGCGGTTCGATCCCCGGTTTCCCATATGGTCCCCCAAGCCAGGAGCGACTTCTGAGCTCATAGCCAGAAGGAACCCCTGGGTGTCACTGGGTGTGGCCCAAAATATAAAAAAAAAAGATAAAGGATAAATCTCCTTTATTAAAGGATAAATATTTATGAATATTCTCCCTATAGTCATCTAGATTCTGACCCTCCTTCACCTTTGTCAAGCCAGTAAAATCTAATATTATTTTCTGTCAACTACTGTTAATTAACTTTTTGTAAGTTTTACCTTAATATTCAATTAGACTGTAAACCTCTTAAAGATAGATCTTATATTCTGGTTTTCCTACATTCCTCATACATCTACACAGTAACTACTCTAAATATTCTGGTTCTGAAAAATAATGTCAAGACTGGAGAGATAGCTCAATGTGCTGAGCACATGCTTTCAGGCAGGAGGCCTGGGTTTGATCCCTGGCACCAGAATGTCACTGATCTTATTACTTTATTCTGATGTTTTGTTTTGATGTCATAGCTGCCAATGTTCAGGGGCTATTCCTGGCCCAGTGCTCAGTGGTCACTCCTGGCAATGATAGGCATTTTCTTTTCACTTAAGAAGTAAAGAAACCAAAACGCAACAATAGAAGTGTCTATTAATTCATTGTCATATCTATCATATTTTTCATCAACTCATAGCAAGAGTATTTCCTAGTAATAAAATAAAAAAACTTACAAATGATTTTCATAAGGAAAGGCTTACTCATCTATTTCAGACCCTTTCTACTAAAGCTTGTGATTTTGCAAATGCTACAAATTTGGACATTATAAAGAAACATTGTCAAATATAAAGAAAAATTTTCCAATGATCTTGTTATTACAAAAAAGATGTCTAAAAATAGAATGCTAAGTAGAACATAATCTGTATTTCATATAATGGTTCAGAATTCCCCGTATTTCTATTTTGCCTTCCATTTTCTTTCACTTCTGAAAGATTTAATCAATTGCAATTTAGGATTCTCCAAAAGAAACATCTGTGAGTTAGAATAGAAGCATATTATGTGCTATCTGCACTTTATATTTTATTGAATATATATTTATTCATTTTGTTGTTCTATGAACTATGACTAGTAGTTTTTGATTGCTTTTTCACATTCTAAACTCTTTTTCTTTACTTTAGGGAACAATTGGCTTTCATGATGGAGATCCGTTGGTAAGCTGCATTTCTTTTTAAAAACTACTGCATTAAGTCAAAGATAATAATCTTAATATAAATTCCTCTAAAAATCTTGTTTGAATATATACTGGTATTTTATATATACTGCACTTCACCTCAGATAGAAGGGCAGTTGTTAGCCTTAGTAGACTGGTGGCATACACTCTGTGTTTTTTGGGTCAATCTTTAAATAAATATTATAAAGGAATTTTTGCTCTTTAGATATAATATCACTAACTTATTATTAAGGTATAATTTTCACCAAGGGATTTCATTTTAAGAGTTACAAGTCAAGTCATTCCCTGTGAAATTTGTTTTATTAACAGATTGATATTCATTCCAGTGATGGTAAATGCAATTTTGCTGAAGGTTGTGAGTCTCAGAAAAGAACTATTAAGAAAAGAATTGAGCTCCCATACGACCCAGCTATACCACTCCTAGGGATATACCCTAGGAACACCAAAATACAATACAAAAATCCCTTCCTTACACCTTTATTCATTGCAGCACTATTTACCATAGCAAGACTCTGGAAACAACCAAAATACCCTTCAACAGATGAATGGCTAAAGAAACTGTGGTACATATACACAATGGAATATTATGCAGCTGTCAGGAGAGATGAAGTCGTGAAATTTTCCTATACATGGATGTATATGGAATCTATTATGCTAAGTTAAATAAGTTAGAGAGAGAAAAACACAGAATGGTCTCACTCATCTATGGATTTTAAGAAAAATGAAAGACATTCTTGCAATAATAATTTTCACAAAATAATAATTTCACACAAAAGAGAGAAGGGCTGGAAGTTAAAGCTCGCCTCATGAAGCTCACCACAAACAGGGATGAGTTTAGTTAAAGAAATAACTACATTTTGAATTATCCTAATAATGAGAATGTATGAGGGAAATAGAAAGCCTGTCTAGAATACAGGCTGGGGTTGGGTGGGGAGGAGGGAGATTTGGGACATTGGTGATGGGAATGTTGCACTGGTGATGGGTGGTGTTCTTTTCATGACTGAAACCCAAACACAATAATGTATGTAATCAAGGTGTTTAAAATAAAATATATATATAAAAAAGGAAAGTAACTGAGGGGCTGGAGAGATAGCACAGTGGTAAGGCGTTTGCCTTGTATGCGGAATGTCTGTGATTCGGATCCCGGCATCCCATATGGTCCCCCAAGCCTGCTGGGGCTGATTTCTGAGCGTAGAGCCAGGAATAACCCCTGAGCATTGCAGAGTGTGACCCAAAAACCAAAAAAAAAAAAGTAACTGAGGGTGTGTGAAAGAGTATAGTGGAGAGAGTATTTGCTTTGTGGCCTACCCAGGTTCAATCCCCAGCATCCCATATAGCCCACCAGCTGCCAGGACTGATTTTCTGACTATAGAGCCAGGGGTAACCCCTGAATACTGCCAGGTGTGGCACTCTCAAATATAAAGCAATGAGTAAGACTAAGTGGTATATGAATTTTCTTTCTTTATTAGTTTAACCTAAAATATATATGACAAAATCAAAATATTAAGATCTATTAAATTTGGATGGTGGATAAATAAGAGAGTTTTGTTGTGCATAGAAGAGGTGTTTTTTTTGTTGTTGTTGTTTGCTTGTTTTTATATATAAAGCTAGTTGGAATGCTGCCTGATCCAGCCTGTATAAAAAACAGTATGGAGGGTTCTCAATACACTCAGAATTGAACTGCAATATGACCCAACCATCCTCCTTTTGGGTATCTATGCTCAGAACAAAAATACACTCATCCAAAAAAATGTATGAGCACTGCTATTCATCACAGCACTCAGTGCAATCGCTAAGACTTGGAATGAATTCAGATGTCCAACAGGCAAGTGAATCATGAAGATGTACACAATTCCATATACACAATGAAATACTACATAGGTGTAAGGAATGAAGCCATCATGCAATTCGGTGTAGCATGGAAGATATTATGTTAAATGAAATATGCCAGAAGAAGGATAAATTCAAGATGATATCACTTATGTGTGATATTTAAAATAACTGCATGAAGAAATGCAATGGCTTAAATGAGGGTTGTTGAAGACACTCTAAGACCCTCAATATAGTGAGGAGAAGGAAAGAAATTTAAGGAGGAGGAGCAAGACACATAAGAAATAGACAAGAAACAGGAACTAAGGAGGTCTCAGGTTCATTTGTGGTGTAGAAAAAAAACACAAAACTAAATATCCAAGCCAAAGTAAACCAATTGAAATCATGAGACCCAAACTTTAACAACCAAACTTTAAAAGGTGCTGGATATGCTGGCAGGCTGGGGCGGGAGTTGGAGGTATGGATGGACCCTGGGAATATTGATGGAGGGAGATTGTCACTGGTGGAGGAATTGGTCCTTATACATCATGTGCCTAAAAACCCAACTATGAATAACTTTGAAAAATCACAATAGTTTAAATAAAAAATTAAAAAAATTATTTGTACCATAGGCTAAGGATATTTCATTGATTTTTTTTGTTCGTTTTTTTTTGTTTGTTTGTTTCTTTTTT
>PVKC010028655.1:0-15359 GCA_004027635.1 Crocidura indochinensis
ATGGGGGGAAAGGTTGGAGATCTGAGCACCAAACATGAATTCCACAATGACTGGTTCCTTCTTTGACTTCTTACTACTGAAAAGCATAATGCTCATGTCTCCACTTGGCAGGCAGTCTCCCAAGAAGTCATTCAAAGTCCCAATTTTCTTCTATCCTGTAGCTCCCCCATCTCAGAGATTGTTCTATGTTATTCCTACATGTGCAAAAAGAAAGGACTATGCATGTAAGGTTGTTATAGAGTAAGTCTGAAAGTGATGTATCTTGATCACTGTGTCTTCTTTGCATTGTAAACTTAGTCATGAAACTTGACAATCTACAAATAAAGCTGAGAAAGGTGCTGTGGGCACAGATTTGATAAACACTTTAACTATCTCTACTCTCAAAAATCAGGCATCATCATCCTCTCACTTATTTGTGTCATATAAAATAATTGTATTGGGAAATATAATGTAATAAAGGTGGGATGCTTAGATCATCTTTGACTCTAGCAGGGGTCCTCAAACTTTTAAACAGGGGCCAGTTCACTGTCCCTCAGATCATTGAACGCCAGACTATAGTAAAAACAAAATCTACGAACAAATTCCTATGCACACTGCATATATCTTATTTTGAAGTGAAGAAACAAAATGGGAACAAATACAGTATGTAGCCTGCGGGGCGTAGTTTGAGGACCACTGCTCTAGAGCATAGTGAGAAAATAGGACAGAGAAGGGAAAACAATCAAGGAGGGAAGGAAAAAGTTAAGAAAGTTGAGAATTAATGGGAAACAGGGACCTGGGAGTCAGTTATATTGGGGATGTGGGAGAGTGGTATAACTATATACCCAAAGTACAGATTCAACAACACTAAAAACATGAGATATAAGCTGTAATCATCAAACTTTTATATGCCTGCCAAGGTTGTAGAGGGAGGAGATGGGGAGTTAGATACAGAGTTGAGGGATGATGGAGCACTGGTGATAGAAGTTGACTCTGGAAGAAGGATTGGAGTTGAAAAATTATATCTATATAAAACTGTCAATAACTTTCTGAACCATAATTCTTTAATTAAATAAAATAAATTCAGAAAATAATTAAGCACTTTCTTTTCATAATTTTAATCTTTTAACTGGGAAAATAGTTAAAGTGAAGCCATATTACCTATCTCATCAGGTGACTGTGAGGATTATGTTTGTGAAGTGCTTAGGTTAGTACCAGACATATAAAACCTGCAGGGATGGCTGCTGTTGTTACTGTTGTTATGTTTTCCTTATCTTTCACGAGTTTCTTTTATCAAATGTGGAGATCCACTGAGATGGTCTCTTTGGTCTTTTGAGGAAATGTGAAAAACAGATGACAGCCTAACGGAGAATAAGAAGTTAGAGGGAGACTTGCATACTTAACATCACATCCATTTCATTTATATGCCAAATATTTTCTGCACATCTACTGTGTATAAAGCATAGTTTTGAAATTAAGTAAGATCCCTGCCCATGAGCTTACCACAGTCTGACTGCGAATCAAAAGTCTAACTCTGTCACTCTTGGGAAACTTCAGGCCAGTTTCCAAAGCAGAGTTGGGAGATATTCCAGAGGATAAAATGAACTGAAATGATTTTCCATCTCCATAGTCAAAATCTGGATTAGTCAAGGTAATCAATCACCTTCACGTAGCTAAACCCAGTCGTTTATTCCTAGTCTTTATCTTACTTGACTTGCATCTGATCATGACCTCATCCTTAAAAGAGAGTCTTCCTGTAGCTTCCAGAACACAAACTCCTGGTTCTGCTCTTATTTTACTGTCTATTTCTTCTTTATCTCTTTTACTATTGAATCTTCTTTCCCAAGATTCAACCACTGTCCCATTTATTTATAAAACCTTTTCCCTTAATGACCTCCTGTAGGGCTCCTGTTTTCAGCACTACCTATAAATTGAAGACCCCCGATTAGATGTTCATTTCCGGCTCTCCTAAACTCCTGATTCATATATCCAATTGTTTAACTTTTGTACTGGGTAACTATTAAAATTTAAAATTGACCCTCCACCTCAACTGTTCTTTTTTCTTCACTCTTCCATATCTCATTAATTAACATCTCTTCATTGTTCTGACACAAGCCCAGGGAATACTCTAAATCTTTGTTTTCATACATCATTCAACCCAGTAGTAAATTCTGTTCTTTCCACTTTCAAAATATATCTAGAATTTACATATGTCTCATGAAATTAACTGCCCTGACCCAAAATCCCATCATGTTTTATATGGATTAAGGCATAAACATCCTGATTTCTCTTCCCACTTTTTGTCATTGCCCTTACCATTGTGTGTCATAATTACATCTGTCTCTGCCTCTAGAATTTAACTTGCAAGAAAATGTGGGATTTTTTTTATTTACTGGGTACACTGATGTACCCCCAATAGTTTTATCACTGCCTGGCACTTAGAAATTATTTAATATTTTGGACTACACAGTTAATGTGGGCACTGTTTTAAATAAATCCAGTACAAGTTAGAATTGGCCATTCCATCATAAAAGAAATGAAATGACAGACTTAAACTGATAGAAACACTTCTTTACACACTTTTTTTTAAAATATAATTATATTTGCTGAATTAGGAGCAGGGGTTGGCCCTAGGGAGTAAAATGAAATATAAGGAGAAGAGCACAGGTTGAGTTGTCTGGGTTTAGTAGAAGTGGAACTTCCAACTGAGTGTAGAAAATCAAAAGTCAAATATTGACTTCCTCTTCTGAGGCTTCCCATGGGCAAAGTTACAAAAATCTCTAAAATCCCTGGCACATCGTTTGCTGAATCTAAAAATTATCTGATTCTTACAGTACATGTTGCAGCTGGCTCTTTTATTTTCCCATAACCTAGCTAGAGTAACTAACTTATTCTAGATTTTTCAGGACTGTCCCACTTTCAAAGTTACTAAGAAACTCACATCTAGAGAAACCTTGGGTCTCTGACTGAATCAAGAAGACTGGTCATAATATACTTGGACTATCATTTGTGACCTAGTAGGCCATAATCTGTACATTTTGGTTAGAGCTGATTGGTGATATATGGTGATATATTTTTGCGTCTATTACCACACCAGTGTCTGGCATAAGGCATGAGATTAAATGTGTTTTAGAGGATCCTACTTTCAATAGGCTTTAATAAAATCCATTTCTATTTTTTATAATATCTTTATTTAAGCAGCATGATTACCAACATGTTTGTAGTTGGGTTTCAGTTATAAAAAAGAATACGCCCCTTCACCAGTGCAACCCTCCCACCATCAATGTCCCTCATCTCCTTCCTCACCCACCCTGCCTGTATTCCATTCTATTAGCATTCTCTCACTACCATTGTCATAAAAGTTGTTGGTGTAATTATTTCTCTAACTCACCACTCTTTGAGGTAAGCTTCATATCATGGACCAGCCCTTCCAGCACTCATCTTTATTGTCTCTGGTTATTGTTACAATAATGTCTTTTATTTTTCTTAAATCCCACAGATGAGTGAAAGTATATGTGTCTATTTCTCTTCCTCTGACTTATTTCACTCAGCTTAATAGTTTCCATGTCCATTCATGTATAGGAAAATATTATGACTTCACTTTTCCTGATGGGTACATAGTATTCCATTGTGTATATGTACTAAGTTATATGTATATGTACTAACTTAAGAAACTTAAGTTTCTTAAGCCACTCATCTGTTGTTGGGCATCTGGTTTGTTTCCAGATTCTGGCTATAATAAATAGCACTGCAATAAATATAGGAGTCTGCCTCTGAGCAATTTTCAACAAATAAGGTTCATGGTGAGCAATTGAAGTTGTGCTGTTGCTCAGGCATTTGGATGGAAATTGTAATTGGTAATAGAGGTCTGTGCCTTTCCATATGTGAGGGACTTTGTAGAGTTGGGGAAAAACTGGAATGAGCAAGCCCTCCTCTCTTTTGTTTCTGAGAATTATTGCAAAAGTGTCTTTTATTTTCTTAAAAACCATAGATGAGTGAGACTATTCTGCATCTATCTTTCTCCCTCTGACTTATTTCACTCAGCATAATAGATTTCATGTACATCCATGTATGGAAAAATTTCAATGGTTCAAAGTCAAATGTGATGTTTTTAAATTGAGGTAATGTGAATTACAACAGCTTCATATTATTATTTTATATTTTTAATGCCACTTTAGCACTACTACCATTAGGATGTCAATAATCTCACAGTCTATCTCCTCGGTCCTTGTTGCAGCCTCAAAGTGCGGTTCTGTTTGCACTATTTCAAGATGTTTCCATTGAGAATTTCTTTCTTTGTTTCTTTATATCACACATGAGTGAGATAATCTGGTGTTTCGTTTTCTTTTCTTTTTTTTTGGGGGGGGCACACCCAGTGACGCTCAGGGGTTACTCCTGGCTATGCGCTCAGAAGTCGTTCCTGGCAGGCACGGGGGACCATATGGGAACCGGGGGATCGAACCGTGGTCCGTCCTAGGCTAGCGCAGGCACCTTACCTCCTGTGCCACCTCCCGGTTCCCTCGTTTTATTTTCTTTCTCACTTCACTTAGCATGACACTACCTCGTTTCATCCAGGTTCAGCAAACAGCAAGATGTTGTAATCTTTTCTCACATCTAAATGCTATTCCATTGTGTATATATGTACCACGGCTTCTTTATCTCAAATATGAAGTTTAATGAGGTTTTCAGCAGTAGATGAAGAAGCTCATTCTAATCTAGAATGAATTAACCCAAAACCCAGATTTGGAAGACTAATTACAAAAGAAATAGAACTTTAGAGGTTAAATTCTGAACCCCAGAAAGTCTTTTAATATAATTTAAGCTCCAAGAAAAGTAAAAGTGGATACCAGAAGTCCTGAGATGAAAATACCTCAGTAGACAAAGTTGGAAATCTTGAACTGTCAGTCTTCCTTGAATACGCTGGCTACAGAAATGTAGCCTTATAAGAAGAACCCCATTAAGTCTCCTGTCTTGTAAAATCTTCCTTGAAATTTGCAAAGCAGTTTCACATGAGATGGTTGCTTTATAAATCTGTGTTTGCCCTTCTCGGGCTCTGGCTCAATTTCCCCTCCTGACAACCTGAGCCCATTATGATTAAACCTCAACTTAAACTTACCCGGGAAGTTCTGGTTCTGCAAAGACAGACTGAGCCAATTGTTTTCAAATTAATAGCAAACTTGGGTTAAAACATGAGTAAGAATGGAGAGAGATGTCATAAATGGATTTTGAATGTATTAAATAAAGAAGCATGTAAAGTTGGAAAGAGGAGTTTTTCAGTGTCAGGATATGATCTATAACATAGGTTCCCAATTGTTATTTAATTATATTGATTACTGTTCAAAGAACATGAAACACTGGGGGACCAGTGTGACACCATGTGGCAAGAAATCTCAAAAATTTGTAAGAGAAAGCTTCCAATAATAAAGTCAACAGCAGGATTAATGATCATATTCTTGGGAGGTTCCATAGTTCCATAGACCATTCTTGTTACCAAGGTGACTAGAACTAAACATATTCAGGAGAGCACCAGCATTGACAAGAAGCTCAGCAATGGTTATCCTCTCCAGATTGAGCTGGTAGGAATTTCCTACTGGTAGGCAGGTGGTAGAAGTAAGGAGACAGGATAAAACTTCAGAAATGGTCAACCAAATTGATATGGTAGCCAGGAATCACCAACCATCAAGGATATAAGGTTCTAGCTAATAGAATACCATGTTTCTCCATACAAGATAGACAGTCAGCAAGGGGATTATGCAATGTAGTTGTTTATTTTTAAATTAAGATGATAGCAGAAGCCTAAGGCCAACTATACTAATGAAAAGCATGATTTCCTTACCTAGTTGCCCAATCTAGCCAACTTTCAGAATTTGAATACCTCAATAGAAAAAATCCTGGATTCCCAGGAAGATAGATTTGCAGCACAGAGAAAGTGTAAAAATAATGATTCTTCCAGATTTTCTTCAAAGAGGCCTACAATTATTTACACAATAAATCTATACCAAATGAAGAGAAATATCCAGTTCTCTCAAGATCCCTTGACTACAAATTGTGAGTTTTTAGTAATTCCAAACACACCAAAGATAACCCTGTTAGAGTTATTAGAACTACCATTTATGGTGGTCACATAATTTGTGTAATCCTAGCTCAAGTCTTTTATCTTAAAATAAATCCATTAGGTTCATGGACCTATTTCTTCCTGCTTAGTTGTCATTGTTCCAGTTTCCAAATCCAGAGTCAAGTTGACCTACTGGCAAATTTTCTACTTGCCTTGTGGAATATTGTCTCAGACTGGGCAGAGGTAAATAGTGGAAGACAGAATGGAAATATATGAATTATTTCTTTTTTTTTTTTTTTTTTGGTTTTGGGGCCACACACCCAGTGACGCTCAGGGGTTACTCCTGGCTATTCGCTCAGAAGTTGCTCCTGGCAGGCACGGGGGACCATATGGGGAACCAGGGGATCGAACGCGGTCCATCCTAGGTTAGCGCAGGCAAGACAGGCACCTTACCTCCAACGCCACTGCCTGGCCCCATGAATTATTTCTAATCCTAAATAAATCAAAGCCTACATGCATCCTGAGTCAAAAGCAAATATCCATTAAATACAACAATCTAGGTTTCTACAAAGCACTAGATAAATAATTGTACCAGGCATACTCCATTGCAGTTGTTATGCCAGATATGGGCATTTGTTAAACAAATTTATAAAGTTTATATATGATTAGTGACTACTGGGCTGAATAATTCACTTTAAAAATAGTTATCAAAAAGTAGATTCAGGGGCCAGAGCATTGGCACAAGTGCTCGGGCATTTGCCTTGCAAGCACGAACCTAGGACGGACTGCAGTTCAATCCATCGGCGTCCCATATGGTCCCCAAGCCAGGAGCGATTTCTGAGTGCATATCCAGGAGAAACCCAAGTGTCCAAAAAGAAAAAAAGATTCAGAAATTTTTATTTACAGGAAATATGCAACTTTATAGAGTTAAAATTCCCTTAGTAATAATAGCCTCCAAAATGTTGTTGTAATATAGTTTGTACTGTCTGATTATTTAGCAAAAATCATTTGGATTTAATGTATTGAGAACATTATACTAAGCTCTGCTGAGAAAACTGAGGACTGAGGGGAGTGTTTTCCTGTGCTTCTGTCTTTCCTGAATTCTTGGAGCCCCAGAGAGGCGTCCCTTCCGCTTCACTTCATGGCCCTGCACTCTTTCTAACCCATAAACCCAATAACAACACGCAGGAAAAACCACACTACTAGCATGGCAATGCAGAAAGCTTGTAGGCAAACACCATGCACCGAGAATGAAGATGATGGCTTGGATGACCTTAAAAATCACAACCATCTACTTAACCTCTTGAATAAGGAAAATAAAATAGAAATATGGAATATGTTTGTAAAACTCCAAGAAAGCATAGATCGATCTGAACAGAACACAAAGACAGAACTCAGAAAACTCCAAACTGAAATAGCAGACCCGAAAAACACGGTAGCTCAACTGAAAACCTCAGTGGATGTCCTTGACAGCAGGGTAACAACAGCTGAGGAGAGAATTGGAGTACGGGAAGATGAGATACAGAAAAACTCAACACAGCAGAAAAAATGGGAAAAGAACCTCAGGACAAATGATCAGGCAATGGAAAAAGTACTCAAGGTATGTGAACAGATAAAAATAGAAATCTTTGATGAACTCAACAGAAACAACATAAGAATCATTGGAGTCCCAGAGACCCAAGTAGGAGATCACCAGGAAGAATCAACTGTCAAAGACATCATCAAAGAGATACTACCAGAGGTAATGACTACATGCAATCAAATCCTGCATGCCCGAAGAGTACCGGCCAAAAGAGACCCAAAGAAAAACACTCCAAGACACATCATCGTTACAAAGACAAATCCCACAGACAGAGATAGAATACTGAATGCAGCAAGATCAAAAAGGGAAATTACATTCAAAGGAGCATACCTAAGACTTACAGCAAACATGTCACAAGAAACTCTCAAGGACAGAAGACATTGGTGGGATATTGTGACAAGACTGAATGAAATGAATGTCTCACAAAGAAGACTGCACCCAGCCCAACTCACGTTCAGGTTTGAAGGAAGAATACATAGCTTCAGGGATAAACAACAGCTTAAAAACTTCACAGATGATAACCCAGCCTTAAAGGGAAAACTGACAGGTCTACTCTAAGACAAGAGAGACCAACAAACACAAGAAACTTATCTACAAAGATGACATTAAATCCTCTGACAATCATCTCCCTCAATGTTAATGGACTAAATTCAACAATTAGAAGACACAGAGTGGCAAAGTGGGTCAAAAAGATGAATCCAACCTTCTGCTGCCTACAAGAAACACATCTGAATAGTCAGAACAAACAAAGACTCAAAATGAAAGGCTGGAGGAAAATCATCCAAGCAAACAATACACTCAAAAAAGCTGGGGTGGCCATATTAATATCTGATGATGCCAACTTTATACTCAGAAAAGTGGTAAGGGACAAAGATGGACAATATGTTCTAATCAAGGGATATGTGCAACAGGAAGAAATCAGACTATTAAACATATATGCACCCAATGAGAGACCAGCAAATTATCTAATACAGTTACTGACAAATCTGAAAGAAGAAATCAATGATAACACAATAATTATGGGAGAACTCAACATGGCCCTATCAACACTCGATAGGTCAACCAGACTGAAACCCAACAAAAACATACTAGTCCTGTAAAAAGAAATGGAAGAAAGAGGACTAGTAGATGTGTATAGGACACTCTAACCCAAAAAACCTGGATACACATTTTCTCCAATGTACATGGGTCATTCTCCAGGATAGACTACATGCTGACACATAAAACATACCTCCTTGGGGGGCTGGGCGGTTGCGCTGGAGGTAAGGTGCCTGCGCTAACCTAGGATGAACTGCGGTTCGATCCCCCGGTTCCCCGTATGGTCCCCTGTGCCTGCCAGGAGCGACTTCTGAGCGAATAGCCAGGAGTAACCCCTGAGCATCACGGGGTGTGGCCCAAAAACCAAAAAAAATAAAAAAATAAATAAAAATAAAAATAAATAAATAAAATAAATAAATAAAAAAGAAAGAAGAAAGAAAGAAAGAGAGAGAAAGAAAGAAGGAAGGAAGGAAGGAAGGAAGGAAGGAAGGAAGGAAGGAAGGAAGGAAGAAAGAAAGAAAGAAAGAAAGAAAGAAAGAAAGAAAGAAAGAAAGAAAGAAAGAAAGAAAGAAAGAAAGAAAGAAAGAAAGAGAAAGAAAGAAGAAAGAAAATAGAAAAGAAAGACAATACATTCCACCACAAATGTACTCTTGTTCTAGCTTTTAGATTATATGAAAAAATTCGGGTGCCTCAGAGTTTTGGGATAAAGAAGAGAACACTATACTTCTGTTGTGGATAGATTAAAAGACTTTGCCTGTTCATTTTTTAAATATTATTTCAGATCCTTTCCTTATCAGAGGAGGCTCAATTTACTCAAGTGTTTTGACAACTGTGTTTAAATAAATGCAAATGAAAAGTTTGGAAAATGCAGCTACAGAATAGTGGGCCATGTAAATACTAGGTCTTTGATCCTGTGACATCAAGAAACTATGTGATTAAAAATACCCAGCATGGGGCCCAGGAGATAGCATAGAGGTAAGGCGTTTGCCTTTAATGCGAAAGGTTATCGGTTCGAATCCCGGTGCCCCATATGGTTCCCCGTGCCTGCCAGGAGCAATTTCTGAGCATGAAGCCAGGAGTAACCCCTGAGCACTGCCGGGTGTGACCCCCCCCCCAAAAAAAAAAAACACAAAAAATACCCAGCATGAGAAAGGTTCTGTCAGACCCACAATCAAAAAAATATGTCAGGCCCACCAATCAGAAGAATATGTGAGCCCAAAATTTAAAAAAATACTAAGGTATAATACTTTTAAGTGCTCACTGAAGCAAGGCCAGAGGACATAACAGCATAAATAGACATCCAATTCTAGTAGTTCAATTATTCTTCTTTGCTCACACCTTATCAAAGTATGTAAATGACTCAAGTACTCAAGAAACTGGTATTGGATGAATTCTTTGTCATCCCAGGGGGAAAAAAACAAAACAAAAAACAACAAAACTAAATAATAAAACTTCATCAAATAAGCTTTGGAGTACTTTAAAGAAATTTAAACTTGGGGCTGGGCAGTGGCGCTGGAGGTAAGGTGCCTGCGCTAACCTAGGCCAGACCGCGGTTCGATCCCCCGGTTCCCCACATGGTCCCCCGTGCCTGCCAGGAGCGACTTCTGAGCGAATAGCCAGGAGTAACCCCTGAGCGTCACCGGGTGTGGCCCAAAAGTCAAAAAAAAAAAGAAAGAAAGAAATTTAAACTAGTTTCCTTATTATCGGACTGTTAAAATCCTATTATAAGATTACTTATATTTGTGACCCTCTAAAGTAGGTATTTTATTATATTTGATCATGGATTCTTTCTTAAGAACCACTCATGAGGTTTTGATTTTATAGCATAATAATGCTACACAGTCTAGTATTCACAATATTTATAAAATTCAAGTATATATAATGTATAAATGGTTCCACAGAACAACTTCATATACTCATTGAATTTATCTAAAGGTCCAAAGTATTATTCCAATAGCTACATCCTAGGAGAAAAAATGAGGAAAACATTGGTCTAGTAATGAAAAATAAATTTGCCAACTGACTGGCCAAACCACAAACTCAAACAACTCCAGAGAAGGCAGCATTTGATATGTCGGCAACTCATTCCACCTCCTCCACCCCAACACACTTTCAAAGGCATGACATCAAGAAAAATGACTTTGGGGAAATTCATGGAGCAATGTATAGAGAAGGGAAGGAAATCAATAATGAAATTGGTCCAATTTAAACAGCCCAGCTCCAGACCACAAGGTAAAAAACCAACTTAACTTATATTCAACACTGAAACTAAGTCCCTAAGATTTATTTAGCATTCCAGCAGATAAAAAGCAATAAGCAAATGTTTCAAATGCATTGCATTATCATCAGAATTATGTGCTGAGAGATCCAAAGTTGGACACAAAACAATTCAATGGCACACAGTAAGCTTTGTCCTTCCATCAACTTCCTGTGAGATTCCGCCAAAGTATCTACAGAAAAACTCCAGGCGTCATAATAGGAAATTTCTCTTCCATCAGTAGGCAAATTAAAAGAGGGAACATATCCAACACTAGCACTAGTTCTCCCCAAAAGACATCAATTTTTCAACAGTGTGTGCTTTCTGCTTTAGGCATGTGCTGTTCAAAATTATTGATCACTATCATACCACTGCTGAAGCCCATTTTCCAGCTAGATTAGGCTACCTAGAATTTATTCAATGAAAATGACCGAAAGAATTATCTTTTCCAGAGAAACCATGTAAATTACTTTTGCATATCTACTCCAATGTAGTTATCACATGGAATTCTTGACCCAGATTCATCCCAGATGTGTTTTTTAATTAGTCCATGTTAAAGGTAAAAATGAAATGACAGTCGTTAAGGCACTGCATTGCATATCTGATCAAGAGTATAAGCACACATGCTTATTTACTTGCTTTTTTACTACAACCATCCTTTTAGGTTTCCATAAAGTTATCCTGAAGTCACATATTTTATTATATTTAAAGCATTTTTTTAAGTAACAGAGAGGTGGGTAGTACTGCTGAGAAAGAGGATTTAACCCACTACCACCTTCAAAAGTTGCAATATTGTTCAGCTATAGAAAACAATGAATTCAGTGCATCTCATAAAAGCATCAGTGAGATTCCCATGACACACCCTCTAGAATGCTTGAATTCCAAGCAGGAAAAATAAAAACCTACAAAACGAATTTCTGGCAAAGACAAGGAGCAACAGGAATTCCCATTCAACTGCTTGTAGACTCAGAAGAGTACAGAAGTTGTTCTTAGAAGTTGAACATAGTCTTCACATATGATTCCACAATCACACACCCAGGAGGAATATGTAATGACTTTTCCAGCCAGGGTTTCCAAAGTCACTGGACACAAAATTATAGGTACAAATATCCTCTACAAATAAAAAAGAGATTCAGGAGAGTCTAAAGATGAAGATAAGGACAGGATTAAAGTTCTAAGACATTTTTAGAGGTCTCAGAATGGATATTTCATGGGCTTCTTATGAGATGTTAATGCTATTTAATTCTAGACATTTCTACTAAGCCCCTAAGCAGCTACCATACACCAGATGCTATTGGTATTAGTGCAAGAGAGACAACAAAGAAATACTTTCAGCAAGGGTGACCCCCTTTGGGAGCATCCTGACTGGATCAGATTAGCATTTCAGAAAGCTGGAAGTGGATTGGAGTGAGAAAAGTGGGAAGTTGGGAAGTTAAGGGGGTGGGTTAGGAGGTTACTGGCCAAGTCAAGGCACACATCAGTACTCTGGATCAGAGTGTGCTGATAGCACTGAGAGGAAGGGAATACTTCTGAAAAACAGAAAAGGAAGATAAATCAGAATTTGAGTTTAAAGAAAAGATATGTAAAAAGGACTTACATTTGTATATGTGTGCATATTCCTGTCCTCTGCAGCAGTGTTTCCCAACCTTTTTCTGACCATGGCCCTCTTCCAGCTTTGATTCCCTCCTATGGTGCCCTGGTCCTACCAGTTGCCCCCCAAGTCTTGTGCCAAACATAGCCTCTGTTAAGTACAATTTGTTCTTGTGAACCCCTCTGAACTATCTCACAGACCCCTGTTGGCTGAGAAGTGCTGGTCTGTATTGTCAATAGGGTGGTCTAGAATATGACTAGTAGCTGCTACCTAGAAGCTAGATATGCTTCCAAGACTAGTGAAGATGGGCCTTTTCTTGAAGCCTCTACATAAATCTATACAGGAGAAAAACAAGAGGTCAGACAAGAAGATGCATGTCTGAGAGGAAAGAAAAAACATGTTTGGTCCTAATAGGGTTGTGTTGGGGGGAAGAATGTTGTGGAGCAATCTGCCCTGAGGTGAGGCCTGGGTATGTGAGGCTGCCAGCATTCTGGGCAAGATGTTAATGGGGGTTATCAGCTGTCCTTGAAACAAAGACTGGGAGTTTGCTGGCAGTGTAGGAACTAAAACCAGCCAAAGCCTGTGGGGGGTGTGAGTATGTGTCCCAGAAGAAACACCAGGCTTACTGTCTACAGTTGTCTTCAGAGAACAAGAGATCTTGGCATGGTCACTACTGAATGAATAACATAAAGCAGACACCTTGAATGCACCCCTGAGCTTCAGGGAAGAAAGTAGCATTTCCCTGGCACTGTTTCCTTCTTTCACCTCTGGCAGGTGAGGGTTCTTTTTTATCCTAAAGAGAAGCTCCCTTCTGAAATTAAATATCTTTACCCAAACCAAGTACACATCATCTCCCTCCCAGGCACCCAGAAATTAGGGTTTTAATCTGCAGTGAATCCTGTTCAAGTTTGGACTCCTTGCCAGGGCTTATTTATACCAGGGCTTATATCTAAGCACATTTCTCTTCAATGAACTCTTTCTATAAATGGTGCTCTTATCCTGTCAATTGTCCAGAATGTCATTGCTACCAAGGCCTGCAAAAAAAGGCAAAATAAATGTCAGTGCCATCTCTCCAGGGGAAATGTTTCACATATTTAATAATAGTTTGAGGATCCAAACATTTATTTTGCCTTTATTGCAGGCCTTGGTAGTTATGATGCTAACAACATTTTCTTTGCAATCAGGATGGCTAAAATTGAGTTCTGGCTTTTCCACTGGCCTTAGACCTCTGCATTGTCTCTTTTCTAGTTTTCTTTTCTTTAATTGAGGATAACATGAGGCAGCACTACTATTGTTCCCATTTGGAAGGGGGTGTGAAACTAAGACACAAATGTTATTTTTTTCCCAAATGAAACAACTAATCAATAGTTCAGTTTAAATTTCAACTAAGGCATCCAGGCCCTTCCCTTTATTGCCCGCCATACACTTAACCAAAATGTTCATCTTTGCCCCTCAAAACAAGTCTGCTAATGAGAACTTAGGCAAGTTGCTTAACTCTTTGCACTTCTGTGGTCTCTAAAGAAAATTGGATTTTTTAATTGTAAACATGAGGCAACAGTAAGGATACTTCACAGTATAATTAATAAATGCAGATAATAGGAAAAGATAAGTGCATAAGAATTGGAAACATAGATCTAGAACCTATAGATATTTCAGTGGTAACACTAATCATGTTGACAGCATTACCTCAGCCCTTGTAATTATTTGCTTCAGTGTCTGTTTCAGGAGGACAAAATGTCTCTCTCCTTTCTCTCTCTCTCTGTCTCTGTCTCTACTTCCTTCTGTCTCTCATCTCTGTTTCTCTGTCTCTCTGTATGTCTGTCTCTCTGTCCCTCTATCTATCTGTCTGTCTGTCTGTTTCTCTCTCTCTCTCTCTCTCTCATTTGCCCATACACATAATATCTGAAAACCTATCTCAGACCTGAAACATATTGTGCTTTCCATTTTCTTCATTAATGAATGAACAAATGACTTTGGTGCTGTCTCCCACTTGGATTACTATAAAGATTCAAAGAGATGAAGTATGTCAAACAGTGAGGGCAATGTTCAGTTTGAGCACTCCATCCAATTAATGTTATAGCATTCAACATTTAAACCAGACATGTTATATGAGATAAATATGGGAATCACAACCCTCAGAAAGTAACAAACAGGGTACCTAGCTGCCTTGCCAAATAGACATTTTAGCCAGATCCATGTGCCACATGACCTGGGTTCATGAGTTAAAGAGGACCATCAGCTGATATTCACTTTGAAGGATAAAACAGCAATAAATCACTAAAAACCACTCTTAGAGCATATTTGGAAGTGAAGTAGCAGAACAGGGAAAGCACTACACATGGTGTAGTGATCCCTTAAAGATACTAATCAGGGGGCCGGGCGGTGGCGCTGGAGATAAGGTGCCTGCGCTAGCCTAGGACAGACCGTGGTTCGATTCCCCGGTTCCCCATATGGTCCCCCGTGCCTGCCAGGAGCGACTTCTGAGCGAATACCCAGGAGTAACCCCTAAGCATCACCGGGTATGGCCCAATAACCAAAAAAAAAAAAAGGCTCTTATTTCTTGGGCCCCAGAAGAGCAGCTCTGCTTCGCTTCGCAGCCGCGCACTCTTTCTAACAAATAAACCCCATCACAACACACAGGAAAAACCACACTACTAGAGCAACAATGCAGAAAGCTCGTAGATAAACACTAGGCACTGAGAATGAAGATGATGGCTTGGACGACCCTAAAAATCACAATCATCTGCTTAATCTCTCGGATAAGAAATTTAAAATAGAAATATGGAATATGTTTGTAAAACTCCAAGAAAGCATAGATCGATCTGAACAGAACACAAAGACAGAACTCAGAAAACTT
>PVKC010028656.1:0-15363 GCA_004027635.1 Crocidura indochinensis
CGTGGTACGTCCTAAGTTAACGCAGGCACCTTATCTCCAGCGCCACCGCCCGGCCCCTTGATGATTGATTTTTAATAATTAAACAATGATGCTTCTTTTTATCTGAGAGCATGACCTATTTATTGCCATTTCTGAGGTACCATTTTTGGCAATATTGTTAAGCATACTTTTTTTTAATGCAACCATTGCTCCAACACCACACCCATCAACAGAAAATTGCTTTCTTGCATCGGTGTCCCAAGGGCCCCTCCCAGTCACCTTGCTATACAGGTAAGTTCAGTTCTGCAGGAAAAAATCTCCAGTTCCATTGTATTTTTTAGAGAGGGGAGGCACACCAGGCAGCGCTCAGTGATGACTCCTGGCTCTGTGTTTAGAAATCACTCCTGACCGGCTCATGGGACCATATGGGATGCCAGAGATTGAATCTGGGTCCGTCCTGAGTTGGCAGCATGCAAGGGAAATGCCCTACTTCTATTGCTCCGGCCTCAGTTCCATTGCTTTTGACCTTTTGTTGTTCTCTCACTATTTTCTTTCTACCCTCATATGAGAAAGATCTTTATTTTTCTTGTCGAGCTGATAGCACCTATACATATATAGATGAATAAAGCTAACTTCCACAAAATTGTAAACCAGTACCACAAAATGTAAATTAATGAAAACATGATAAGATTATCAAGTTTTGATCATAAATTACAAGTATACAGATTAAATTTAATCCTGTTTACAAATATACAGATTAAAATTAATAGTATGAATAATTAAATTATGAATAAAATAATTATAAATTTTAACTATTATTTCATAACAAAATAAAATTTGAAAATTGGGGGGCCAGGCGGTGGCGCTGAAGGTAAGGTGCCTGCCTTACCTGCGCTAGCCTTGGACGGACCACGGTTCGATCCCCCGGCTCCCATATGGTTCCCCAGGCCAGGAGCGACTTCTGAGCACATAGCCAGGAGTAACCCCTGAGCGTCACTGGGTGTGGCCCAAAAACCAAAAAAAAAAAAAAAATTTAAAGATTGTAAGAAAGTATGGATAGATGGGGGCCTGAGTGATAGAACAATGGGTAGGGCATTTGCCTTGCACATGGCCAACCTGGGTTCAATCCCTGGCATACCATATTATCTACCAGCACTTCCAGAAATCACCCCTGAATGCAGAGCCAGGAGTAACCCCTGAGCACTGCCATGTCTGGGCCAAAAAACACAAACAAACAATAAAAGATGAATAGATCTATAAAGTATAAAAGTTGCTTTGTCAAAAAAAATTTTTAAGGGAATACTGACTTTATGTTATAAAATATAGATAACACTTAACTGTCTACATTATGGCCAGAGAGATAGTACAGGGGCAGGGTGTTTCCAGACATGTGACTAATCTGAATTCAATCCCCATCATCTCATATGGTCTCCCAAGCACTGCCAGGAGTAACTCTTGAGTGCAGAAATAGGGGTAAACTCTGAGCACCACCTAGTGCCTCAAAACATATAAGTATATTTGGTCTGAAAACAAATATATATTGTACACATATATTTACAGATATATATTTTTAAATTATTAATCTGCATTAGTAAGCTAAAATATTGTAATAAAAACCTCTATAGTTCTGTACTGGAATGATAGTAAGAAATTAGAGCATTTGCCCTGAACACAGACTACCTATGTCCAATCTCCAGAATCCTGTATAGTGCTCTTAGCCTGCCAGGAGAGATCTATGAACACAGAGCCAGGTGTAAACCCTGAAAGCCTCCTGGTGTGCCCCCAAAACAAACCCTCCTCAAAATATATGAATGTAAAAAAATTACCTGAATAGGCATAGAACATTCTATATAAATTCATATTAATTCATTCCATATAAATTATATATTCTATATAAATTCATATTCATTCATTATTAAAGAAATGTAAAAACGATCTAGAACTGAATAGATCTTTCTTAATCTAGCAGGGGGCTCTGTGAGTGAAATAGTATAGGCTGAAAAGTTTGTTTTTTCTTTTAAAGAAACCCTTTTAACATAATCTTGTAAAATTTCATTTCAAGGCTACAAATTTATCAAGGCACTCACTGGTCTTTTACTCTGCTGCTGTTATTCTGCTCAGACATTTTGTCTAATTTTTTTTTAAATATTGCCTAACAAACTCTTAATTTATATTACTTCGTATGTAGTTTTCTCATTTTGGCTCATTTTCTTTAGTTTACTGACTCCCAGTGCCATTGTTTCACCTTTTATATCATGCCACTTGTCACTAAATTCATTATTAGAGAGTTTATAGGGCTGCTTGGGTCTGATAGATAGTCTTACAAGCTATTATTTTCACTCATTGGGCTTGGTGGATTTCTATGTGCCTTATCTGTTGTGTCTGGTGTGCTCCTGCTGTGCCGAGGGTAGATCTTTGTAGATTCCCACTGGGAGATTTTGAGAGAATTAGTCTTGGTTTTGCTAGTTTCCTTCCCTGCCAGTCTTTACTCAGTGCTATGAGGCATAAGTGTGTGTAGTGTGAGGTGTGATGAGTAGAGTTGTTACATTGCCAAGTTGGCACAGTATGGTTCAGGATATAAGCTTACAGCTTACATCAGAGGTTCTGAAATGTCGAGGTGGACCTGCTGAATTGTTATGGAATTCAGATGTGGATGTTTCTAGAACCTAGCTTGGAAGGGAACAGAATTCACTTTTGGGTTCAAAAAAGCCCACAGTTTATTAGCCAAGAGTTTAACTTCATTTAGAAGGTTGAGGAGCAAGCAGAGGGTCAAAGATATAAAGGTTGGCCTGCTCAGATCAACAGTGATATAGTTGTTGGGACCGGAGCAATGGCACAGCGGTAAGGCATTTGCCTTGGATGCTGCTGACCTAGGATGGACCGTATTTTGATCCCCTGGCGTCCCATATGGTCGCCAGGAGTGATTTCTGAGTGCATAGGCAGAAGTAACCTCTGAGTGTCACTGGGTGTAGCCCAAAATCAAAACAAAACAAAACAAAACAAAACAGTGATATAATTGTAATAATCATTTTGTACTCAAATATTTGGGTGTTCTCACAGCTTCCTTATCTATGACTAGTTCTTTCCTTACGTTGGGAGTTAATCAACTATTATGTCTTTCAAGGTCTCTGCTTCTCTCTCCCCCTCCCTCCCTTCTCCCCTCCCCTCTCCTTTCAGATGTTTAACTTTCAAATGAAATCTAATATTTTAGTAGACTTCACTCTTCTCAAAATCATCTATCCATTCTTCCATTTAAGCCATTACTATTATTTTATTATAAAATTCTGATATTCTCTCCATTGTAAAATTGAGTCTGCTTGTTATGCCTTCGTGTTAATTTTCTTTAATCAAATTTCTTTCAAAATATATTATATTATATATATAATTATAATATATATAATTCCAAAGATTTTAGGTATATACATATACCTAAAATGTATATATATGGTGTTGAATCGCACCCAACGGTGCTCGTGGGTTATTCCTGGCTCTGTGCTCAGAAGGTGCTCCTGGCAGGTAGGCTCATATAGGATGCCAGGATTTGAACTGGGGTTCGTCCTTTGTTGGATTCATATGAGGCAAATGACTTATAGCTGTGCTATTGCTCTGCCCCCTGGAATTTTAATTTATATTCCGTTTCCTTGGTGAAGCACTCCTTGTACTTTTGGACTTTTTTGATATCTTAGACTTGCTTCTCTGAGTCCTGTTGACAGTCTATGTTATCTTTTGTTACATAGCTTTTTTTCCATTCCTTGTTACCTCCTCCAGCTTTGTATCTTTATGTTTGCCCCAAGATCTTTAATTTTCTTTAAGGAATTCCATCTTATGTTTTTAGTTGTTACATATAACTGCCTGTGCATCAGTGTTACCTTCTTTTGTTCTCCTGGAGGTGGCGCTATAGCTTTAATATTAGAATGCTTGAGCAGGTGGGAGGAGCGGCATTGCAAAAGATTACAAGGAGCAGTAGAAACTCAGAGAATAGAGATTGTTTCTACTCACCTTTGGAGCACTTCACTTCCCTATTCTTGCCTTGAGGACACCTCTTAATTCCCCCCTTTAGGCTATAATTGGATACTGCAATATGCCCTGATGGGTGGGGAGAACACTATGCTTGTTTTTGTTTTTTTTGTTTTTTTTTTTCCCTCAGATTGCCAGCATTCTAGTCAATGCCTCTGACTAAAAATTGGGTTGTTATTACTATAAGCTAGCCTTCCCCCAACTGGGTCATGTCTACCCACAGTAATGGCAGCCATGTGCACTGCACCACTACTGAGCTCTGTACCAACTAATCCTGTCTCTGATCCTTGTGTTTTATTTTGTGCTACATCATGATCCTTCAGATGAAAGCAGTCTCAGGGAAACCAGCTTTCTGTAATAAGTATCTGATTACTAGTTATATTTTGGTGGGGATGTTTGTTTTCATTGTTATAACTATTTCACCCAAAATCTTCATATTGCATTATCCTTAATCCTTGTTAACAAAGTAACCACTCTTGGACATTTTTTCAACATGAGGGTACAAAATATTTCTTTTCTTTTCTTTTTTATTTTTGGATACATCCTGCGTTGTTCAGGGGTTACTCTTGGCTCTGTACTTAGGAATCACTCCTGGTGGGCTCCAGGGACCATACAGGATGCTGGGAACTGACCCCAGGTTGACTATATGCAAGGAAAATACCCTGTCTTATGTACTATTGCTCAGACCCCACAATAATGTTTTTTATTTCATTTCAATGACTATTGATTTGGATGAGAACTTTTTGTATATTTGTTTTTTATTTATTTATTTTTATTTATTTATTTTTGGTTTTGGGGTCACACCCGGCAGTGCTCAGGGCTTACTCCTGGCTCCATGCTCAGAAATTGCTCCTGGCAGGCACGGGGGACCATATGGGGCACCGGGATTTGAACCGATGACCTTTTGCATGAAAGGCAAACGCCTTACCTCCATGCTATCTCCCGGGCCCCATTTTTGTATATTTGTTGGCCACTTCATATCTTTTTTTTTAATATTTTTTATTTTAATTATGAGATCAAAGAAGGTATCTTTCTCTTTTTTAATTGAATTCCCTTGCTTCTATTTTTCAATGTGTGAGTCTTTTTGTTGGTTTTGCTTTGGGATCATATTGGCAGTGCTCAGGGCTTACTCCTAACTCTGTACTCAGGGCTCATTTTTGGCAGTGCTCAGGGGACTACATATGCATGCCAGGGACTGAACCCATTCAGCTGGAGTGCAAGATAAGCCTCTGCCTGCTATACTATCTCTCCAGTTAATGAAGGAGTTCTTTGAAAAATCAAACAGATGGAAATTTGAGCCTATTTTACCTTATCTCTCCCTACTCTTTTATATGAAGGAGGATACTGGACTTTCAGTTAATCAATAATGTTTATCAAAACCTCTATTTCAGGGGCCGGGTGGTGGCGCTGGAGGTAAGGTGCCTGCCTTGCCTGTGCTAACCTAGGACGGACCGCGGTTCAATCCCCTGGTTCCCATATGGTCCCCCAAGCCAAGCCAGGATCGACTTCTGAGCGTATAGCCAGGAGTAACCCCTGAGCGTCACCAGGTGTGGCCCAAAAACCAAAAAAACAAACAAAAAAAACAAACAAAAAAAATCTCTATTTTAGATATTCTGTGTGCTTTAGGAAACTACCATGAACAAAATATTTTATTCTCATATAGACTTTTATCAGAGGGAGGGGTATATTTAAACTGTATCCTGTTGTGCTCAGAGTTTATTCTTGGTTATGTGTAATGGTCACTATCATGGTTCTTGGAGGACCATATCCAGTTCGGGAGGACAGGTATTAAACAATTATGATAAAATCTAGTCAAATATTTCAAATGTGCAAAATAGTAACTATAAAAAGAATATGCTACAGGGGTTTGAATACAACTCAAAAGTTGAATCAAATGCCTACCATGTCCTCACACAAGTTTGGTCCTTAATGCCACATGGTTCATGAGCATCAGTAAGTGGGTCCTTGTTGGCCCCTAGTATCAACTGAGTCTTGAGCACCTATGGTACTAGGTCAAGTGGCCCAGCATTAGGAAGGGAGTGATAGAGTAAGAATGATAAGTAGGGCTTCAGAGAAAGTAAAGAAATCAAGGTATTTGCCTTGCAAGTCAAGGAATCTGCCTCAGCAAAGTCCCTGATTCAAATCCCTGACACCCCAAGCATTAACAGGAATCTCTCCTGAGCACAGAGTCAAGAATAGTCCCTGAGCACTTACTTAAACTAACCAATCCCTTCCCTTGCCTCCACCCCCCCAAAAAACCCCATGGTTTATAAATGAATCTTCCCTCAGTAGATCATACATAAGCTTAGACCTGAACAATGAGCTAATAGAGAAATGAAGAATATCCAGAACAAAAGAAACAGAACGTGCATGTGTCCTTCCCAATTTTCAGGTGAGGATTTTGAGCCATAGCCATTTCACTTTCTAAAGCTATCCTTGTTCTTAAATTGGTCATCAAGGCAGGGGACAAACAGTGGGGTTTGTTGAGCATATGTGTTGAATTAGGGCCCACACCTACTGGTAGAGACCCATAAACACAGCAATCAGCTCTCAGTGAATGGAAAGGCATTATGTGTCTACAGCAGTTTTTAGATCCCATGTTCCAGTCAGCATGGATTCTTTTCCCCTGTACTGATGATAGTGCTGTGTCATTAGACAGTTATGGCTACTTTCCTACTTAGACGTTAGAAAGAATGTACCATTTCCTCCTACCTACTGAGACACATTTAAGTGGGTGCAAAGAACTAAGTAAGCAGACATTCTGGCTCTATACTTCTGCCAAACACAAGTATTTAACAGGATCAGATTTCCCTGCCATATGTTCATGTAGGCTTTTTTAATACACATTTTCAAAATCTTTATGTGCATTTTCCTCCTTATCCCTTAAGAATATTATGCATAAATGGATAACTTTGATTTAAGTACTGCAGTACTTGATGCTGTAAATCTTTCCCTGAATTTAACACAAAATATAGGTATTTACAGTCAGACTTCTAACCTTCGAAAATATTTTCATTCACGATTCTTTGGCATTCCAATAAGATTCTACCTAGAGAGTGATGAGAAGTAAACTCAATACTGGCAAAAATTTTGAAGTAATATAACCATGATGTATCTGTGTTATACAATAAACAAACATGCAAACTGATATAGTTACATGCAAACTGACCTTTGGAAGATTAAATTTCTTTTCATACCTTATTTCAGTGGATTTATGTTCATTTCTGACTAATCTTCAGGTATGAGGAGTTCCTAATCTTAATTTATGACTTGCTTGAGATATGGCCAAATAAAGACTTTGAATCATGTCCACTTCTGATCTTCCTGACCAACTTCTCAGTAGTAGACACAGACTGTAACTCCAACCCACCCTTTATCCCATGCCCAAGATCAATAATCAGGCCTCCCCAAAAATGGAATCCAGCTGAATACTATATAAATTACATTGCATGAAATGTTTGAAATCACAGGATGTTTTCTTTAGGTTGGCTGTGTCAGAGACATTATTCAGAAGAGTTATGTGTTGAGTGAGCTAATCACAAGGAATGAATGTTTGTGAAAATGGGCATGCTGGTTGCTGTTGCAGAGTTGATACAATTGCTGTCTTTATTCCAAACTAAGATGCAAGATTAAATCAGCAAGCAAAGCAATTACATCACTGGAGACATATACACTGTATAGTTATGTAAACTCCAGTACTATGACAACCTACAAATATAAAGTTGATGCAGAATGCCCATCTTTCTTCCTTTCTTTCTTCCTTTCCTTCTTTCTCTCTTTTTTCTTTCTTTTTCTTTCTTTTTCTTTCTTTCTTTCTTTCTCTTTCTTTCTTTCTTTCTTTCTTTCTTTCTTTCTTTCTTTCTTTCTTTCTTTCTTTCTTTCTTTCTTTCTTTCTTTCTTTCTTTCTTTCTTCTTTCTTTCTTCCTTCCTTCTCTCTCTCTCTCTTTCTTTCTTTCTTTCTTTCTTTCTTTTTCTTTCTTTCTTTCTTTTCTTTTCTTTTCTTTCTTTCTTCCACACCTGGCGGTGCTCAGGGGTTACTCCGCTCAGAAATAGCTTCTGGCAGGCACGGGGAAACATATGGGATGCTGGAATTGGAACCAACCACCTTAGGTCCTGGGTCGGCTGCTTGCAAGGCAAATGCCGCTGTGCTATCTCTCAGGCCCCAGAATGTCCATCTTTCTGAGATAAAAAGACAGATGGTGATCTTTTTGTTGATGTCAAAGAAAATCCTGCACATCTAATCAGTGCAGTGCCTTAGTAGTAATGAGAAAATTCCAACTGAATTTTCATTATAGCTCAAAACATAAATCGGGAGGCTAAACACATCTGGATAACATCAGTGCTCTTCAGCAGAGTTTGAAATCACAGGATGTTTTCTCTAGGCTGGCTGTGTCAGAGACATTATTCAGAGGAGTTATGTGTTGAGTGAGCTAATCACAAAGAGTGAATGTTTATGAAAATGGGCATGCTGGTTGCTGTTGCAGAGTTGTTGGCACCAGACGAACTAAAATTGTTTCAGAGAGTTAGTCTTCTTTAGAGAACAGTCTCAGATCAGATTGCTGAGTTAGGACATTGAATAATATTACATATTTCTAACTTTTCTCTCTGGCTCAAGATGAGACAACAGACAGGACTGCTCAACTGCCATGTTATGTTCATGGGTTAACTGCACTGTTTGACATATGAGAACTTCTGATACTGAAGGCCATGCATGGTACTATAGGAGGTGTGGACTTGCTTGAGACACATGATTTAGTAAATTGAAAACTGTTTGTAATTTGAAAAGTTAAGTGGTTTTACTACAGATGGAGCTCCAGCTGTGATTGACTCACAAGATGGGCTAACTGCATTTATTAAGAATTGAATTGAAGGGCTGGAGCGATAGATAGCACAGATGTAGGGTGTTTGCCTTGCACAGATGTAGGGTGTCCAACCCAGGACAGACCCAGGTTTGATACCTGGCATCCCATGTGGTTCCTTGGGCCTGCCAGGAGAGATTTCTGAGCACAGAGCCAGGAGTAACTCCTGAGCACTGCCGAGTGCGGCCCCAAAACAAAACAGAGAGGGGGGGGGGGGGGAGAGAGAACTGGAGCAATAGTACAGCAGGTAGAGTGCTTGACTTGCACAATCCCAGATGGTCCCCCAAGCCCTCTAGGAGTGATCCCTGAGTGTAGAGCCAGGAGTAACCCCTGAGCACTGCTGGGTATGGTCCCTCTAAAAGAGAAAGAAAAAGAAAATGGAATCTTCGTTGTCCATTCTTGTTATTTAATGGTATGTCACTGCATCATGTACCTAAAAAGTTTCTGTGCCAATCACAGAAGCTCAATAATGTGATGTCAACAGTAGTGTCATGCATAAATTTTGTTAAAACAGTCAGCTGGTTACAGAGCTGTTGAATGATTTTGACTCTGGGTTCAGTGATCTTGTTTAACATGTGAAGTACAGTGACTGAGTTGTGATCATGCTGCTTTACCAACTGCAGATTGAAGTCAAGCAGTTCATGGAGATAAGGGGGAAACCTATAAGGACAATGACAGAGGAGAACCAGATACCAGGTCATCTAGTGCTAATGGCAGGCAGCACCAAGGATCTCTCACTGCTGAATGTCAAGTTGCAGGACTCCAACCAGCTTTTCGGCTCCCTACTTTCAAATCATTTGAAACTAAGTTAAGGCTGTGGAAAGTGCAACACAAAAGGAATAACACATTACATATACCACTCTAGAGGACAAAAGCCCTCTGTAACACAAGACATCAGAGTAAACAAATGGAATTAAACAGCTTCGATGCAGCTCTCAGTTTGGAACTAGCTGATGTGCCTGATAATCTCAAACACAACCCTTCAGGGATAAAGGAAGGATGAGCTGAAAAGTAGGCACTGCGACCTCCCACGTTGTGTTCTATGAACACTATGTAAGCAGTGATGAATTTCCCACTTTGAGGAGCCATACCTTGAAATATGTACCTCTGTTTGGAACAACTTACTGCTACCAGCAGTACTTTTCAGAACTTCCCATCACACTCAACTGTTCTTGACTGACATAAATCCTGGAGAAGCAGTTGAAAAGCAGCATTTTTACTATCAGCTAATATCTCAGATCTTATGAAAGAATATTGTTACAGTCACACATTGGGGGCGAGCTAATTAAGTTTTTAACCACATGTAGCAGGCTAAATTTTTTTAATTAATTTATTTTGGGTTTTGGTTCACAGCTGCTGGCACTTCGGGTTTATTCCAAGTTCTGTGTTCAGAGATCACTCCTGGCAGTGCTGGGTATCAAATTGGGGTTGGCTACATGCAAAGCAAGAACCTTAACCACTATATGAAATATTTATAAAAGACACTTTTTGGGGGGGCCATACCCGGCGAAACTCAGGGGTTACTCCTGGCTCTGTGCTCAGAAATTTATGTAATATGGGATGCCAGGAATCGAATCCAGGTCCGTCCCGGGTCGACCATGTGCCAGGAAAATGATTTTCTGCTGTATTATCTCTCCGGCCCCTGTAAAATTCACATTTGACAAAGGGTTTTTAATATAGAAAAATAAAGAGCTCCTCGACAAGAAAAAGACAAAAAGCAACTCAATAGGAAAATGTGCATAAGATGTTAAGAGCTTCAGGAAAGAGATTACTTAAGCAACCAATAAAATGTGACAAGAGTGTCAGCCTCACTCACTGGATAAATGCAAGTTAAAAGCCACAAAGACATCCCTATACACCCACCAGAATTGCTAAAATGAAAAAGAGAACATAACATTGAGTGTGAAACTAGGAATTGCATATATTTCTATAAAGCGTATAAATTGGTACAACCACTTTTAAAAACTGCCAATATCTACCTGAAATAAATATAAATCTCCAGCAATTCATAATTTCACCTACAACATAAATATAACCATGTTGAATCAAAATCACAAAAATATTCATAGCAGCTCTATTTGAAATTGTCAAATGTTTGAGGAATTATGGTAATGGAACTCTCATTGTTGGTGGACTCTTCTTGTTCAATCTTTATGTAATATGGTCTGAAGACTCCTAAAAACATTAGTAATAAAGTGTCCATATGACCCATCAAGTTCACTGCTCTGCATCTATACCATGAACACTAAAATGTTAATTTACAAGTACATTTATGTTCATCACAGCACTATTTACACATAAAAATGCTTATCCTCACTCATTATTGGAAAATGAAAACTGAAACAACAATGAAATATCAACCCATGCTTTAGAGAAAGGCCTGTAACTAAAAACTAAAAACTCAGAAACAAAAATTAGGGAGGGCATGGAGAAAAGGGTACTCTCGTTCACTGTTGATGGGGATATAAGTAGTTCACCCTCTATGGAAAATAGTATTTGGCTCCTCAAAATAATATGAATATCTGCATCAGTACTGTAAATGCAAACACTATGATAACCATCTTAATCTTTTTTTTTTTGGTTTTTGGGCCACACCCAGTGACGCTCAGGGGTTACTCCTGACTGTGCGCTCAGAAGTCGCCCCTGGCCTGGGGGACCATATGGGGCACGGGGGATCAAACCACGGTCCGTCCAAGGCTAGCGCGGTAAGGCAGGCACCTTACCTACAGCGCCACCGCCCGGCCCCGATAACCATCTTAATCTTAAACTAATAATCTTACCTAATCTTAAACTAATAATCTTAATCTAAACTAATAAAATTTAAATATATTTATATATATTAAAAGACTTACAATATTGTTTAAAGACCAAAAGTACTACCAGATTTCCATCTGAAAAACATATTTTAGAAAACAATAACCCAGAAAGATATATGTACTCCTCCTTCAAAGATATATGTATTGTCCTGTTCATTGCAGCAATATACATATAGCCAAGATATAAAAACAAATTGAGTCCACTGGCAGACAGATGGCAGGAAGCCACAGAACCAAGAAATGTTTGAGAGATAAGTTACACCTCTCTGCTGGGAATGAGCCATGCTTCTGCCAACTCATCATGAAGTCCAAACCCCCAACCAGAAGTAATTAACAAGCAGTACAAATACACTAATGAGTAAGAGAGAAATGAAAAATCTGTAAGAGCTAAATGTCCTCCTTGACAAAGTCCTAGTAATAACTTTGACCCAAAGTTAGCTTGGGTCAAAGAGAAAAAACTTTGAGAAAAATCCTAGGTAATCAGCTTATCAAAGCAACCTGGGACACTTCATTTTGGAGATGTTCATAGTTTTTTCAGGTCTTTTGCTGGAGAAGTTCACATGCTACTTTAATGTGTTTCTTTGTATAATAAAGTTCTTTTGTTTTGCTGTGTATCATATGTAAATCTCTTGATTAAAAACAAGGACCTGGATCCTGAGCAGCTACTGTGGCATCTTTTTTCCAGAAAAGAGCTCAGCCTCAAAATCAGGCTGACTCAAAAAATGGCTCTCTCAAAATCAGGCTGGCAATATTAATTTCAAGGCTCTGCAGATCAAGAGGAACTTGGGTGCAGCTAGATGGATGACTCAGTGAATCTGGCAGGATCTTAGTATCTGTACTGTGCAGCACAGACTTTACCAGTCCTGACTTCCCTGCACTCACACTGCATTGGAAACGTGACTGGTCTATTCAGAAGCAGAGCTACCTACCCCCATCTTAGGCACACCTTTTCAGTCTCACTGGACACCTCAATGGTAACATGATTTGATTCATAGGTATAATGTGAATAAACAAAACAAGGAAAACAGACTAAACCAAAACTAATTGTGGGACTCAAACTGCAGAAGAGTTTACCTGGGGAAGTTAAGTGGGGAGCAAAAGAGGAGGAAGTACAGTGGATTTTGGTGGAGAATTACTGGTACTCAGGTGGTGGAGAACATATATATATATATTTGAAAAACATTTGAACTTGAGCTCCTAAAGTTCATGATATGAAATGTGAAGGTAACTTGAAAAATATCTTTTTTAGTTGTAAAGGATATCACAACTCTGACTTCTGTATGAGTTGTATGACTTTTGGAGTCATACCATATACTTTCCCCCTTTTACTAATCCTCTTTCCCTTAGAATAGCAATGGAAATGCAGCAGAAACTAAATTCTCAGTCACAGCAGAGACGTACTTGGCTGGAAGCACAGAATTGCTCTCCTGATTCCTGTTCCCTGTTTAGAAGATGTTCTGGGTGATGGAATAAATTTGGCTCTGAACTCACTGGCATGGTCTTTTGTATCTTACAGTTCACTGGCTTCTCTCTAAATAAATATCTGACATTAAATAAGATGCCATTTTGATGAATATATGTAAATATCCTAACATTTCAGAGCAAGGAGGCTATATTAGGATTTTTCCAGCACATGAATTCCTGATGCATTCTCCTCATATTTCATTTTCATTCATTCTCCTATGGTGACATGGGACATATCCAACAAAGTGTCCAAATTTGGGTTTTCAACACCTGTCATTGCCATAACTGCATGCTTTTCCGTAGTCCCTGGCAGGTGGACTATTTATGGATTTCTGTAAGTGCAGCATGCCTTCTGTTAAATGATGAGTGTGCCAATTCACTCCCAATACGGATGTCATCCATCTAAAGTTAGCAGTAAATTGGACAAAATGGCCTTCCAACATTCTGATTCCATTATTTTAAGCAGAAAACCTATAAAAACTATGTTCCTTTCTTTCTACCAAGAAATATATTAGAATATATATATAAAATATAAATATATATATATAAAAGGTAACACAATTTTATATGTAGAATAAAAACTGAGCTTACAGAAACAGAATTATGGCCAACTTGAATTGGAGGGTAGAAAATGGAGAAATGAAGATCTAAGAAAACAAACTTCTAGTTTGTCAGTTTGGGGAAGCTAGTGCACAATAATGTGATTATTTTTTTTATTATTATTTGGCTTTTGGTTTGGGGCTTACCTGATGGTGCTCCTGGTTACTCCTGGCTCTGTACTCCTGGCAGGCTTAGGGGAACCATTGAGATGTTAGGGATTGAAACTCAGCAATGTGCAAGGCAAACGCCCTACCCTACCCACTGTACCCTTTCTGTGCCTCCCAATATGATTATATTTAATAATATAACAAAAATATAACAAAAGTGTATAAGGTCTCAAATATTCATACCACAAAGAATAAAGTGGTACATTATGTAACAAAATGTAATGACACAAACTATTAGGTAGGTAACTGCTATAGTGGTAATCTATTGCCATAAATAAGTATAGCATATTAACAGTATACCTTAAACTCACATAATGTTAATCAAATTTTAAATAACTGTAAAAAGTAGTAATATAGTGACTCATTTTTTTTTGTTGTTTGGCGGTGCTTAAGGGTCTATTCCTGGTTCTGTGCCAGGAATCACTCCTGTAGGATCACTTCTGGGGGTGCTCAGGGAACCATATGTGGTGCTAGGGATTATATGCAGGCTGGTCAGATGTAAGGCAAGTGACTCATATGATGATTTTTTTTCCAGTCCCAATTCTGATTGAAATTTGACATTTTTGATATCTCTATTTTTCACTCTTATGTCCTTCATTATAAATGCTAAAATCTCAAGAATACTCTCTCAGCAATACTTTCAGTAATACTGAAAGCTTTAGAAGCAAAAACTGCATATAAGAATATTTGATGTAGATGTATGTCTTTGAATATTTTATATCTATTTTCTTTGACAGCTAAATCTTACTAAATATTCTCGTAAACAGTGAAGATTTTCCCCACTTTTTATCTTTTCTTCTCTTTGTGAACTTTTCAATAAGAAATATTCGGTGGAAGAGTCCCTCAGTTTAATTCCTATGTTTAAGCACGTCATGGGGAGTTTTATAGATGTTCCTGCATCCCCCATATTGGCTTATAAAACCATGTGGCATTGTTCCTTGTTTGCATAGGCACATTAAAATGGGAAATACCTACACTGAAATAAATTCTTATCTACTAGAGATAGGAACTCCCAAATCTTGTAGTACAAGGGGATCTTATACCCTGAACATTGGCATAATGACCTGCACAGGCCTCTCCATTCTCCATTCACCCCTGAACTAGGAAAGCTATCTAGGAAAGATCCAAGATTTTTTACAACAACACCTGGAAGCAATCCTCTACTACCAGGAAAGACCCTACCGCTGCTCTGACATTGATCTACTCACAAGAGACTTCTCTTAACACTGAGAAGACTTAAGAACATCAACAACCTGCATACTGGACAGGGCTTTCTGCATTGCCCTTTAATTGTAAGGTGAAACGAGAGGACACTCTGCACCATCCTAACTGCAATATAGGATATGCAGATTCCAGTATCTTTTTTTTTTTTTTTTTGGTTTTTTGGGTCACACCCGGCAGTGCTCAGGGGTTACTCCTGGCTCCATGCTCAGAAATTGCTCCTGGCAGGCACGGGGGACC
>PVKC010028657.1:0-15356 GCA_004027635.1 Crocidura indochinensis
GAGCTAAGTATTTGTGGTAAATTGAATAATTAACTCCCTGATAAGAACAATTTTCTATAAAATAGGTCTCAGTTTTCTGGTTATCTATTAAAGAGATGACCTGAAAAAAACATTTCTATATACCTTTCAATAAAATTGAAAAAATAAATATCACTTAAGGCTTAACCCTGTAGCATCAAAATAAATATTCTAAGTAATTCATATCTAGAAATTTTAATAGAAATAAAATGAACTTATCTGGTACATACAGTTTTAAATTGTTTTCTCTAATTGTTTTGACTGAGAAGTATTAATTGGTTATAAATTTATAAATCAACTAGGAGTACAGAGATATGAAGGTCAAGGGGAGACATGAGTTATTTGTAATACCAATTATTTCAGGTCAAAATTACTTTATTTGTTAGACTTGATTGTAAATGTGCTTCCTCTTCCCTTTCAAGTTATGGTTTCAGAAAACATTGTATTGAAACCAATCCTATTATATTGTCAAATTTTATAAATGTTGAGACTATAGAATTTATTGGTCATGTTTCTATTCTGCAATCATTCTATTGGCAAGTGCATACCAAAAATAACACAAAATATTACTAGAAGGGCATATAAGAATGCTTATAATCACTTCTGAAAAGAAGTCATGAGCTTAGAGTTAATTATAATCTACAACCAAATATGAGATGCTTGCAAATATTCATGCTTCCTGTCTGAGAAAGAAAAATATAATAGGGAAAATATGTTCAAAAGAGCATATGTTTTACAGAATCCCTAGTACATGATGAATGTGCTAACAATATGACAAATTTTGAGGAGATTCTGGTTGTGAGGTTCAAGTGAAACAAAATCTTAGTTTAAAAAAAACAACTGCATTCAAATTAGAATAGTTTCAAGTGAAGATATTGAATCTAACTGAACTAGTCTGTTCTTTATGACAACATGATTGATGCTTCTGAGAGATCTATATATCCATGGGCCTCAGTGAGTCGATACGTTTGGTATTTACTGAAAATTTTAAGTCAGTAATATGTCAGTATTTCATCTGACATAAAAACTGCTGTAATATTTTGTGTTATTTTTGCTGTTTTTCTGAGAAGGATATGTTTAAAGTACATTGTGAAAATGGCATTTTTAGGCAAAGTAGTGGCAGCTTTCATTATAAAACTAAACTACAATTAAATATATAGATCAAGATTAGATTGCCTTTTATTGGTTAACATATTTTTATTCCCTCTTTTGCCTTTCTTTTATACATCTCATTCTTTTTCTCTTTTCTTTTAAAAATTTTTGAGGGGGACTACACCTAGTGGTGCTCAGGGTTTAAGATAAACACCCTACTTCTGTGCTTTCACTTCGGTCCACTTTTCTTTTTTCTATATTTTTCCTTACTTCTTTTTTATCTGCTTTCTATTTATTTATATCTGCATTTATATAAAATTTGATGACTAAATCTTATCTATTGAAAGATTTAGAGATAGAAAACTAAAGGATAGTTTTCAACTTGTAACCTAGAGAACTCTCTTTTACTATTTCTTCCTCTTCCTCTCTTCATCTCCTTCTCTCCCTCTCCCTCTCTCCTCTCTCACTGCCTAACTCCCAATCCCTCTCCTCAAGGGACTATAAATGTATGCATATGATTTTAAAGTGTCAATGACTAAATTCTGATATGTTCTGATAAATTCTGATATATTCTCATATTTAGTCAGATTTATAGATCAAAACAAAAATAAAGGTGATAATGTAAAAATAATAAAACATACATATTTTATTTTAGCACATAATTTCATTAAAATTAGCTATTCTAATTTAATCCAGAAGTATTTTGAACAGCAAATTACAATTTTGTTTGTTTGTTTTTGCCACACTCAGGGATACTCAGGAGTTACTCTGGACTCTGCACTCAGGAATTACTTCTGCTAGTTTTTGTGGGACCCAATGTGATGCTGGTGATGAAACCAATGTTAGCTATATGCTAGGAAGCACTTTAACCTATCTCTCTGGCCCAACTACAAGTTTTATTTAAATCAATTTGTTCCTAATGAAATAATCTACATGTTCAACCAAAGTCTCATATTAAAAGTCACTTTCACATTCCCTAGGAAAGGGAAGCCTTTAATTTTTCTCTTGAGAGGAAACTTTCTCTAAAGGCCACTTGCTTTTTCACTCTTGAAAATTTCTCTTTCATTCCTTTTGTCTCTGATTCTTAACGAATTTTTCAGAATTCATTAATTTTCTTTAAATAGCATTCTTTTATATCACTAAAATTAATAAAAAATAAAGCTGCATATATGTAACTAAAGCAAAAAAATTATTGTACATTGGTTTTTTAATGGACATTACTAGTTTTTAGGAGAGAAAAATAAATAAAATGGCCCACAAAATTCCTGAATGAAGTTTATAGAGCAGTGGTCTCTTCAATTAAATTAAAAGTTAAAACCATTTCCGGGACTAGGGATGAAGTGCATGGGTAAAGCATATGCTTTGCCTGTGTGAAACCTTTTAGATTTGACCACTACAAAGGAAAACAAAATTATATATAAATATAATAAATCATGATTCTCTGGTATATTTATGTTTCCAAGAACTTTTGCATAATACAAATATCTGAACTTTGACTCTTTTAATTGGCACTAGAATGTCTATGAGAAACAAACTTAGACTGGAGAGATAGAACAGAATGTAGAAGATAACACAGACTTTTACAGCAGCCTCCTTGCATTTGATACCTGGTACATATACCATGCCAGGAGTGATCACAGAGTAGAGATGGAGGAAAGAGAGCAGGGAGTTATAAAGCAGAGAAGAGAGAGGGAGAGGGAGATAGGGAAGGGAGGGAGAGAGAAATAGTAAAAGAGAGAGTGACTTTCTTTTCCAGGCCACAAGTTGAAAACTATCCCTTAGTAAAGATATGTACTTCTTAAGCCAATGATGCTATACTGCAAAGAGTTCTGGTGACTCCTTTAAACACTCCACTTTTCTTTTTTTTTTTTTTATAAATATGTTTAAAAAAAAAAGAATGTTCACAAAGAAAATTCTAACAATCATGCCACTGTCAATCTTCTATTACTATTTTTCAGGGAGAGTAGAGGCTACTGTAAAGAGAGAATCAAGCCTCAATTAATAAAAGTTTAAATTTCCTTACTGAAATTTAAATTTATTAAGTAGTTTGAACACTAAAGTTATAATCTCTTGAAAGAAATCAGATTGCAGGGGCTGGACCTGGTAGGGTGTTGGCCTTGCAAATGCCTGACCTGAGTCCCGAGAATCCCATATGTTTTTTGGAGCCTGTTAGAAGTGATTTCGAAGCCCAGAGCCAGGAGTAACCCCTGAGCCTCACCAGGTGTGCCCCCCAAGAGAAAATGGATTCAGATTGCATACAATTGAATAAACTCTCTTTTTTTCATTATTTTTTAAAAAATTAAAGCACCGTGGTATACAAAGTTGATTGTTGAATTTTAAGCATCCATTCTTGTTTAAAAATGCTCTAGAGAATCATCTTTCATCTCTTTCAGCTAACAAACTGAAATAAAGGAACTTATGTGAATTAATTCATTTGATACATTTTTACTGGGTGCATAGATTATAGATACTAGTATTATACGGTATTTAGAAAGATAAAAACAATGAAACTAAATAGAACATTGTAATTAATAATTCAGTAACAGAGTAATTTAGCTATGTCTATGTGTAACTTCAATGTCTTGGTAATGCTAACTATAATCGAACATATATGAAAAAATTTTCTATATAAAAATCCTCATATAAAATTTTAGAAGACAAAAAATTCATGAATACTCTGTTCAGCATCTTAAACTTATTTTACTTCTTGTTTTAAACTCATTGATTTTTAAACTGCATTTTTTCCTTATTAAAAACTTAAACTAAACATTTATAGATAAATTTCTATTGGCGACCATTGGGTGATAAATTTTAAAAATAAAATCTTAATTACATTTCCCACTAATTTTACTGTGCTAATTCAAGACCATACTCAATTTCTTAGGCAGATGTTTGTGGCTACCATATTAGCCACATTTCTCTACAAGGAAACAAGAGAAAGCAGTGTTTTTAAGATATGTGTTTGCTTATCTATTTCCACACTTTGAAGTCCTTTGCAAATGCTCATTTATTCATGGCCAAATGTTTTTCTATCTGGTTAGGCAGTTTGTACTTCAGTACAGATATAATATTGAGGTAGCTGAATTTTCACATTAAGGAGTGAAGAAAAACAATATTTATAGTTTAGAAATAAAACAATCTGGAGGAATTTGTACTACTTGTATCATAAAGTGCTTCATAGAGTTATTTTCTGATGAAGACATGCTATAGGGCAAAAAATGTTCAAAGTTAAAGAAAAATAAGACTAGGCTATGTTGATATAATAAACAGTTTTAAAGGATTTTTGTTTATTATAAATTATATTGAAGGCTGTTTCATGTCACTTGTAATTGTATTATTCCTCATGCAGAAGGAAAAGTGCTAGGTAAGCTAGCATTGTATTTGAATTGGCCTCAGTTTACATTGTGAAGAACTCTGACTTTTTTCTTGGAAAATGAACTTAAGTAAGTGCTGAATGTGTTTCTTCTAAGGTGTTTAATTTCAAATGCCTTTTTAAAAAATGCCCATTAATTTGACAGAAAGAAAGAGGAACATGAATAACTATCAGTCAATGAGTCAAACTTTTATTTCATTTTAATCTAATATTCTATATTATTGACTGAAAGTCCTCTGAGAATAGAATCTGTAACATTAACCTTAGTTAAGAGAAAGTGATTAACTGAGACATTAAGTAGTTCATATTCAAAAATCAAGCACAGAAAATATAAAACAGAATTGTAAAATATTGACTTATTAATACGATATGTGCTTACTACTTTCTTATTACATTCAGATTTCAGTTGAGACATCATCATTCATTAACCATCAAATATTTATGAATTTTTCAAACATATACTTGAATTATCTTAGTACTAGATACTTTGGGGAATAAGCCATATTATATATGGCTTGTATATAAGCTTGTATATATATTGCTCTTCTTAATTATTTTTAAATACTCATCCTTTAGAGATAAATGTTGGAGAACATTTTCTTATAGATTCCTTATAGATTTATAAAATTTCCTTAGAGATCAGTCTATATGAACCTTCTGTCTTATGGACAATGGCCTTCTATCATTGTAAAACTACTTTCTGAAAATCCACATGTATATCTCTGTCCTCTTTTTTTTTTTAACAATTTATCCTGTTAGCTTGCAATGTTAGAACTTCAAATAACCACATTATATTTTTATTCTGGATTTTAGCATCTTTTGCTTAATGATAAGTACAGGTCAATTGAAAACCACTTAGTGGATTAAATAAATATATTGAGTTTTTATGGTTTTGAAGACAAGAAATTCAAAAAAAGAATTATGATCTGATTATTCTTAAATATCTTCTGCCTAAATGTAATCCTATTGTGTATTAGTGGTTCAACATTGAGTTTCAGAGGAACTTGACTGTCTACAGTTCATCTTTTAAGTTTTTGTTATGGACCAATTTTTTTCTTTGTCTCCTTTTGTTCTCTAGTACAACATATATTTTGACAAATATGATAGCATCATAAATATATTAATCAGCTAAAAAGAAGTTTTTTTTTGTGTGTGTGTTTGTTTTGTTTTGCTTTGTTTCGGGTCACACCCAGCACCACCATAGGAGATTCCAGGGATTGAACCAGTTCTGTCCTGGATTGGCCAAGTACAAGGCAAATGCCCTACCGCTATGCTATCACTCTGGCTCCAAGAAAGATGATTTCTGATAGTCAGTCATATTCATAAGTTTTGACACTTTTCTTGAAGAAATATATTAAGTCCCAAATGCATGACTTTCAATTTTTTTTTTTTTTTTTTGGTTTTTGGGTCACACCCGGCAGTGCTCAGGGGTTACTCCTGGCTCCATGCTCAGAAATTGCTCCTGGCAGGCATGGGGGACCATATGGGGCACCGGGATTCGAACCGATGACCTTTTGCATGAAAAGCAAACGCCTTACCTCCATGCTATCTCCTGGGCCCCATGACTTTCAAATTTAAATTGACATTTGGTGCCTTTTTCTTGAAAGAATCTATTATTTTAAAATTGATAAATTATCATTGCCATATTTCCATGAATAAATGATTAATATCTAAGAAAATGAGATTGGAGAGGTGGATGAGCAAGATTTTTGCCTTGCACACAGCTAACCCAATAGTCGGCACCACGTAAGTTCTCCTGATCACCAAAAGCAGTGTTCCTGAGTTTTTGACCAGGAGTAAGTCCCGAATTGAGAAAAGTAGGTGGACCCAAAGTCCATCATAAATAAATTAAAATTAAAAGAAAATAAAGTAGAAATAAAATGATAGCATTTATAGACTTAAAAGTTCAAATCTTTCAAGTCACTACTCGTTGTTATCACTATGTTTATTTCTTTTTCTCTTTATATTTTCTCTTCACCTCATAATGTCTGCTTGGCTTTTGTTGTCTCTCCAGTGACATATCTAGAGAGTTCTACAGTCTTATGTTATATTAGTCTACACATTAAATTCCTTCTGTAATCTGATATATTTTTATTTCTATTGACCCTTGCCATTATAGTTTAGCATAAATGAATCTGGCATAAATGGCAACTGAATACAATACAATGTTTTATGAATATGGTACTGATGGTTGGATTGGAGTGTCTGACATAACCTTATAATGAATAACTTCATAAGTCATGATGTTTAAATTATTTTTTTAAAAAGACTGAAACGGTGCATGAGAAAAGTTTAAGAGAATTAGAAAAACCTAATTTATTTTTTTGAACAATTCTCCTTAAAGTTAGTCAATTTGAAGAAAAATGTAATTCAAAACTTATATACAAACATATGGTGTTATTTTCCTTACAATATTAGAAACAAGTTAATTTACAGAATAAAAGAATCTCTTCAGTAAGTGGCATTAGAATTAATGGACACAGTTAATGGATATATAAATAATGAATTTTGACTTCTACCAAATAATACATACTAGAATTTCAAAGATCTGTATGTCACAGGCCTATAGCAAAAGTAAAACTATGAAGAAGTGTACAATATTACTATACAAAGTGTACAATACTATTCCTCTAGGAGGTGCTGAATTTTCCAGGGATATTGTCCAATTGAGGGCCAGTGGGGGAAGCTTTATTTAAAGAAACATAATTTATAAGTGGGGATTATGGAGTATTTTGTTTTTGTTGTTGTTGTTGAAAAGGGGGTGGTGGCCAAACAGTTTGGAAAATTCTTATGAAATTTCTGCAAGAAACCCCAGAATATAAATGGGAAATTTTGCAAAAGATAAATATTTCTTAGAGAAAGTACAAAATATAATAAACAAAGTAACAAAAATATCTGGCCATAAAAATAAGAATTTGAAAACTCAATATTTAATATATAGTTTTTATAAAGATATCAGAATAAAACGGAAAAGAAAGACTATAAAATTGTGAAAGGGGCCCGGAGAGATAGCACAGCGGCGTTTGCTTTGCAAGCAGCCGATCCAGGACCAAAGGTGGTTGGTTCAAATCCCCTAATCCCGGTGTCCCATATGGTCCCCCGTGCCTGCCATGAGCTATTTCTGAACAGACAGTCAGGAGAAACCCCACAGCACCGCTGGGTGTGACCCCCCCCAAAATTGTAAAAGAATCTAAATGTCTAGAGTCAGATGTATAAAAAACTGGTAAACAATCCTATAAAACAAATAAACAGATTATTTTAAAGTAAATGTATCAACATTCAATAACCAAGGGAATATTGCTATAATAAGTATTTCCTAAGGAAATATCACCATAAGGACTTCTCTTTTCTAATTTTTATCATAATTAGAATGGACAAAATAATCATAATATCTCATTCTAATTTGCATTCCTAGTCTTGCAAAATATATCTTCCTCAAGAAATATTTGTTACCCATGTGTACTTATTGAGATATATCTTGCATGTATAAACATAAGATATATTTTTCAGTTAATTACTTTAATATAAATGTTAAAAATATCTTTCAACTTATTTAGGTAATATTTAAAAAATATACATTATATGTATTTTAAAATTTATTTATTAATTAATTGATTTGGGGGGGTCACACCCAGCAGTGCTCAGGAGTCACACCTGGCTCTGCACTCAGAAATTGCCCCAACAGGTTGGGGGACCATAAGGGATACCGGAAATTGAACTGGATTCTCCTCAGGTCAGCTACATGCAAGGCAAATGCCCTGTTGCTGTGCTATTAATCCAGTCCTATTTTATTTATTTTTAAGATGAAATACCACCACACCACATTCCTCTCTTACATTTCAATATCCCTCTACCATTTTCCATAGGACTACTCTCTTCCACTGTTCTTGTCACCCCAGTAGGAAATTTCAACTCTGTTATCAGAATTTAAGGATCTTGGTCTACTTCCTCACTTTATTTCTTTGTATTCTATCTGTGATTGAGTTCACCTCACATCTCCTTTCTTATTTAATATTATACAATTCATCCATGTTAGAGCAAAAACCCTGATGTCATTTTATTCATATTTGAGTAGTAATGCCTTTTGTGTATATACGCAAAATTCTGGATTACTCATCTTTGATTAGGCACATGAGGTGCTTCAAGATTTGTTGTATAGTAAATATATATAAAAGTATAAAATGTTTGGTATATTTTACATATTGTAAATAATGTGATGAAAAGCAATTTTTCTCTCATACACATGAGAGAAAAAGGTTTTCTATTATACACAATTTACAAAAAAATCATTTCCTTTGATATCAACCTTTTTTAGAAGAGTACTAAAGGTATTTTTCAGTTAGCAGAATAGGGTAGTTCAATGCTAAGACCTCAGAATTTGATGCTGCTCAGACCCTGTGAGGTTGAGACCATTTGGATTACCATCCAGCAGCATAGTTGGATGAATAGAGGATATGTACCTTAATCTTTGTATTGTATCTTCAGGCCCATAAAAACTAGCTATATTTTCTTTCTTTTAGCCTACTATAATTGAATTATGGATCAGAATTCTTCCCTACTTTTAGGGAAAATATAAGCACCTTCTTATTTTTAATATCTTTATTTAAAGACCTTAATTACAGATATGATTGTATTTGAGTTTCAATCATGTAACACCCCCCTACACCAGGGCAACATTCCCATCACCAATGTCAAAAATATTCCTCCTCCCCACCCAAACCCACCAAATGTACTCTAGACAGGCTTTCTACTTCCCTCATACATTCATATTGTTATGAAAGTCCCCCGAGTGGTTATTTCTCTAAGTGCATTCACCACTCTTTGTAGAGAGCATCAGGTCATGAGCTGGATCTTCTAGCTCTTGTCTATTTGTCTCTGAGAATTATTATAAAATTGTCTTTTATTGTTCTTAAAACTTATAGTTGAGTGAGACTATATTGTATCTATCTCTCTCACTCTAAAATATTTCACTTACCATAATAGATTCATGTACATATATGTAGAGAAAATTTCTATGACTTTATATCTTCTGATGACTGCATGATATTCCGTGTGTATATGTACCACAGTTTCTTTAGCCATTCAACTGTTGAAGGGCATCTTGGTTGTTTATAGAGTCTGGCTATTGTAAATAGCACTGCAATGAATATAGTTGTGAATAAGGGTTTTTGTATTGTATTTTTGTGTTCTTAGGTTATATCCCTAAAAGTGGTATAGCTAGGTTATATGGGAACTCAATTCCAGTTTTTAGAGAAATCTCCCTATCACTTTCCATAAAGGCTGGACTAGACTGCATTCCCACCAGCTGTGAATAAGAGTTCCTTTCTTTCCGCATCCCCAGCATCACTGCTAGTTCTCATTCTTTGTGATTTGCAACAATCTCTGTGGAGTGAGATGGTACCTTGTAGTTGTTTTTGTTTGCATCTCCCTGATGATTAGTGATGTAGAACATTTTTATGTGCTTTTTGGCCGTTTGGATTTCTTCTTTGTCAGATTGTCTATTCATTTCTTCTCTCCATTTTTGATAAGATTAGATGATTTTTTCCTTGTAAAGTTCTGTCAGTGCCTTAGATTTTGGATATTAGCCTCTTACCTGATAAGTATTGGGTGAATAATATTTCCCACTCAGTAGGAGGCTGTTGTATGTTGGGAACTTTTCGTTTGATGTGTGGAAGCTTCTCAGCTTAATCTAGTCCCATCTGTAAACTCTGCTTCCACTCGTTTAGAGTGTGCTGTTTCCTTCTTAAAGATGCCTTTAGTCTCCATGTCATGGAGTCTTTTACCTACATGTTGTTCTATATATCTTATGTTTTCATGTCTGATATAAAGGTCTTTAATCCATTTGGAATTTATCTTTGTACATGGTGTTAGCTGGGGTTCTGAGTTTGCTATTTTGCAACTCTCCAACCAGTTGTCCACTACCACTTGTTGAAGAGGCTTTCTTTGCTCCATTTAGGATTTCTTGCTCCTTTACCAAAAATATGTGATTGTATGTCTGAGGAACGTTCTCTGAATACTTAAGTCTATTCCACTGATCTGAGGGTCTATCTTTATTCCAATACCATGCAGTTTAGATAACTGTTGCTTTGCAATACAGTTTAAAATTGGGGAAAGTAATATCTTCCATATTACTTTTCCAAGGAATGCTTTAGCTATTCAAGAGTGCTTATCGTTCCAAAAAAATTTCAGAAGTGTTTGGTCCACTTCTTTGAAGAAAGTCATTGGTATATTTAAAGTGATCACATTAAATCTGTACAATGCTTTGGGAAGTATTGCCATCTTAATGATGTTAATACTGCCAATTCATGAGCAGGGTATGTGTTTCCATTTCTTTATATCCTTTCTTATTTCTTTGAGCAGAATTTTATAGTTTTCTTTGTATAGGTCCTTCATGTAGATAGTCAAGTTTACTCCAAGTTATTTGAGTTAGTGTGGCACTAATGTGAATGGTTTTTTTTTTTTTTTTTGGTTTTTGGGCCACACCCAGTGACGCTCAGGGGTTACTCCTGGCTATGTGCTCAGAAGTCGCTCCTGGCAGGCACGGGGGACCATACGGGAACCGGGGGATCGAACCGTGGTCTGTCCAAGGCTAGCGCGGTAAGGCAGGCACCTTACCTGCAGCGCCACCGCCCGGCCCCGGTTATTTTCTTAATGTCCATTTCTTCCATATTATTATTGGCTTATAAAAAGGCTATTAATATCTGTGTGTTAATTTTGTAGCCTGCCATACTGCTATATGAAATTATAGTTTCTAGAAGCTTTTTGGTAGAGTATTTAGGGTTTTCTAAGGAGAGTATCATGCCATCTGAAAACAGTAAGAGCTAGACTTATTCATTTCCTATCTTTCCCTTGATATCTTTCTCTTGCCTAATTGCTGTAGCAAGTACACCCCACACTATGTTGAATAAGAGTTGTGAGAGTAGACAGCCTTGCCTTTTTCAAAATTTGCAGGAAAGGCTTTTAGTTTTTCTCCACTGAGAATAGCATTTGAAATTGATTCTTAGTATATGGCCTTAAATATATTGAAAGAAGTTTCAATTTCCATCTCGCTTATTATTTTTTTTATCAAGAATGGGTGTTGGAACTTATCAAATGCTTTCTATGTGTCTATTGATATGATCATGTGATTTTTATTTTTATTGTTGTTGATGTTATATATTATATTGATAGATTTGCTGTTGTTAAATCATCCTTGCATTCCTGGGATGAAACACACTTGATCATAGTGAATGTTCTTGATGAGTCATTGGATCCTAATTGTCAGGATTTTGTTGAGGATCTTGCATCTGTGTTTATCAGGGATATTGGTCTGTAATTTTCCTTATTGGCAGCATCTCTGTCTGGTTTTGGTATCAAGGTGATGTTGGCTTTATAAAAGTTATGTGGAAGTATTCCCATTTTTTCAGTTTCATGAAAGATCCTGGCCAGGATTCGTAATCGTTCCTCTTGAAAGGTTTGATAGAATTCATTAGTGAATACATCTGGGCCTAGGCTTTTGTTTTTGGAAAGACATTTGATCACCGTTTTAATTTCCTCAATAGTGATGGGGGTGTTTCGATATGCTACCTCCTCTTTATTCAACCGTGAAGGTTATAAGAGTTGAAGAATTGATCTTTTCTTCCAGGTTCTAATGTTTGGTGGCATAGAGTTTCTCAAAGTAGTCTCTGATTACCCTTTGAATCTTTGCAATAATGATTCCCCCATTTCATTTCTAATATGGGTTATTAATTTTCTCTCTCTCTTTGTGAGTTTTGCCAATGATCTATCAATCTTGTTTACTTTTTCAAAACTGCTTTTGTTGATCTTTAGGATTGTTTTTGGGTTTCCACTTTGTTGATTTCTGCTCTAAACTTTGTTATTTCCTTCTGTCTCCCTAATTTTGGTTTCTTTTGTTAATCATTTTCTAATTTTATAAGCTGAGCCATTAAGCTATTCAGGTATACCCCTTCTTCCTTTCTGATGTATGCTTGCAAAACTATAAATTTTCCTCTCAGTACCACTTTTGTTATGTCCCATAGATTTTGAAAGTTTGTGTTTTCATTGCCATTTCTTACAGAAAAGATTTGATTTCCTCTTTGATTTCAGCTTAGACACACTTGTTGTTAAGTAGCATGCTGTTTAATTTCCAGTTGTTAGAGTTCTTCTTCTGTGTCTTTTTGTAGTTAATATCTAATTTCAGAGCCTTGCGGTCAGCAAAGGTAGCCTGTAAAATTTCTATCCTCTTGATTTTATGGAGGTTTGTTTTATGTGCCAGCATGTGGTCTATCCTGGAGAATGAGCCATGTACATTGGAGAAGAATGTGCATCCAGTTTTGGGGGGTGGAATTATATATATATATATATAGATAGATAGATATAGATATATATATAATATATGACATATATGTGTCATATATATGACACTACATATGAAGTGTCCATCTTTGTCCCTTACAAGTTTTCTGAGTCTGAAGTTTGTGTGTTCTGATATTAATATGGTCACCCCAGCTTTGTTAAGGGTGTTGTTTGCTTGGATGATTTTCTCCAACCTTTGATTTTGAGTCTAGGTTTGTTCCGACTATTCAGGTGTGTTTCTTGTAGGCAGCAAAAGGTTGGATTCAACTTTTTAATCGTTTTGTCACTCTGTGTCTCTTAGTTAGTCTATTTAATCCATTGAGGGAGATGATTGTCATGGGATTTAATGTCATCATTGTGTATAAGCTTGGGGTATCTGTTGGTCTATTTTAAAGTAGACCTTTCAGTTTTTCCTTCAAGGCTGGTTTTGCATCTGTAAAGTTTCTGAGCTGTTGCTTACCCATGAAGCTATATATCCTTTCTTCAAATCTGAACGTGAATTGGGTTGGGTGCAGTATTCTAAGTGAAGCATCTATTTTATTCAGTCTTATCACAATAACCCATCACTGTCTTCTTGCCTTGAGAGTTTCCTGTGGACGTGTCTGCTGCAAATCTTAAGGATGCTCCATTGAATGTAATTTTCCCATTTATGAATGAATTTAATTTTCCCATTTCCCAGTATTCTAGCTCTATCTGTAGGATTCATCATTGTGACTAGGATGTGTCTTGGTGTGTTTTTCTTTCGGTCTCTTTTGGTAAGAGTTTCTTTTTGGTCTCTTTTGGTTTCTTTTGGTAATATTTTGGTATGCAGGATTTGATTGCATACAGTCCTTAGCTCTGGGGGGTTTTCTGTGATGATGTCTTTGATTGTTGATTCTTTCTGGAAATCTCCTTTCTGGGCCTCAGGGACCCCAGTGATTTTTATGTTGTTTCTGTTGAGTTTCTCAAAGACTTCTAATATTATCTGTTCACATTCTTTGTTACATTTTCCATTGTTTGATTGTTTGCCTTAAGGTTCTTTTCTTATCTCTTCTGATGTATATCTCCTCAGGCTCTTCCAGTTGGTAATCTCACAGCAGGGGTCCACCCCTTCATCTTGTCTTCACAGACCAAGAAAGGATCTACCTTTCTGCCAGGGCAAATCACTCATTCAGGTTTCTTGGTCTTTCTCCTGATCGCCTCTATGAAATAGTTTTTGCTGGAACATTCTTGACCCGATGGGGAGAGTTTCAGGATATGGAAGAGTAGAAAAACACAAAAAGGCAGCAGGTTTCTTCAGTCTCTTCCAGTTGGTAATGTCACAGCAGGGGCAGACCCCTCTAGCTTGCCTTCACAGAATAGGAAAGGATGTATCTTTCTTCCAGGGCAGATCTTTTAGCCGGTTTTCACTCATTCAGTCTTTCTTGGCCTTTCTGTCTTGGAGCCTCTAGGAGACATTTTTTGCTGGGCAAATCTTGGCCCTCTTAGGAGAATTTCAGTAGACAGAAGTGTAGAGAAACCCGCAAAGGTGACAGGTACCCTCAGTCTCTTCCAGTTCATAATTTCTTAGCAGGGGTAGACTTTTCCCACATGCCTTCACAGACCAAGAAAGGTCTGGGTCCTTTCTGCCAGGGCAGATCTTTTAGCCAGTTTTCACTCACTCAGTCTTTCTTGGCCTGTCTGCCTGGATTCCTCTAGGAGACAGTTTTTTGCTGGGCCCTTATGGGTCCTCTCACATGATATTCAGGAGACAGAAGAGTAGGAAACATGCAAAGTTGACAGGTCTCCTCAGTCTCTCCCAGTTGGTAATCTCACAGCAGGTGCAGATCCCTCCCACCTGCCTTCACAGAACAAGAAGGATCTACCTTTCTGCTGGGGCAGATCTGGTAGCCAATTTTCATTCAGTCTTTCTTGGCCTTTCTGTTTGGGTACCTCTAGGAGACAGTTTTAACTTGGCCCTCTTGGCCCTATCAAGAGATTTTCAGAAGAGAGAAAAGTAGAGAAACAGACAAAGGCGACAGGTCCCCTCCGTCTCTTCCAGTTGGCAATATCAAGACCCCTCCAGCCTGCCTTCACAGACCTAGAAAGGTTCTACCTTTCTGCCAGGGCAAATCTTTTAGCCAGTTTTCACTCACTCAGTTTTTCTTGGCCTTTCTGCCTAGGTGACTCTAGGAGACAGTTTTTTTCCCTGGGCCCTTCTTGGACCTCTCAGTAGAGTTTCAGGAGACAGAAGAGTTGAGAAATATGCAAAGGTGACAGATTCCCTGTCTCTCTCAGTTGGTAATTGCACCTCTTCCACTTTCCTTCACAGACCAAGAAAGGATCTACCTTTCTGCCTGGGCAGATCTGGTAGCCAGTTTTCATTCACTCAAGTCTTTCTTGACCTTTAAGCCTGATAATTTTTCTTAAGGGAATATCTGTCTCCTGGTAAGCAACAAAGTATGGCTGACTGCAGAAGGGACCTAATTATAAAAATCAAACTTTCAGATGCATGCAGGGAGCTCTTAGGCTAACATATTTACTGAGAAACATGGCTTTCATATTGTTTTTTTTTTTTTTT
>PVKC010028658.1:0-15321 GCA_004027635.1 Crocidura indochinensis
CCCTTTGTCCTACCACCCTCCCTCCCTCCCTCATTCCTTCCTTCCTTCCTTCTTTCCTTTCTTTTTTTCCTTTTGCCATCTCCTTTCCTTTCTTTTTTTGGTGTGTGTGTGTGTGTGTGTGTGTGTGTGTGTGTGTGTGTGTGTGTGTGTATTTTGGGCCACACCCAGTTGCGTTAAGGAGTTACTCCTGGCTCTGCACTCAGAAATCACAAGAAAGGTGTGGTGTTAGAAGAAAGTAGTGTAACAAAAGGCTACATTTAAAACAGACATATCTAAAGTTTCAAATGTGAAAATACAACCTCATTTTCAGAGCTTATGAGGACTGGATAAGATTTTAGACAGATGCAGTCACTGATGGAATAAAGGCATAAATACTTTTAAGTGGGATATGAACATATTATACCTAAAGATGTAACATAAACCTGAGGAGATTCAGACTCTCATTTCTGGAATAATGGACTCAAAAGTAAGAAAATTAGAATCTCAACTTCTGTAGTTTTATATATCAAATCTTTTTTTGTTTTGTTTTGTTTTTTGGGCCACATCCAGTGACGCTCAGGGGTTACTCTTGGCTATTCACTCAGAAGTCGCTCCTGGCAGGCACGGGGGACCATATGGGGAACCGGGGGATCGAACCACAGTCCGTCCTAGGTTAGCACAGGCAAGGCAGGCACCTTACCTCCAGCGCCACCGCCCGGTACCCTATATATCAAATCTTATAGATTGGTTATGATAGATATTATAATAGGTATGTTAGCAAGCAGTACTTATACTACAGGTGGCATATAATGTATTAATTACATGCTAATATTAATTTACATGTTGAGTTATATATCAATAAACTGTATGCAATATGCATGAGTTATGCTTCTACACATAATACCAGTGATATCTTCCTTTATTGTGTTTGTTTTGGAAGCTACCCAAACAATTGTTCAGATCAGGGGCCATGCACAGTGAGATTTGATCCATGGAACCTGCGGGAGCTCAGGGTAGGACCTCAGTATGCCAGAGACCACTAGGGCTAATTCTAAGGAAATTGGCTAGACTTGGTGTTTCTAGGAAGCAAAGGGAAAGCAGAGTTCTAAATTATACCAGGGTATCTTATATACTAACCTTTTACTGTCTTCCTAGGTCACTCTTTTTCTTCATCAAAATTTCCAACCTATTTTCATATTTTTTATAAGTAAACTGTACTTGGATTTAATATGTGATATAACAGCATTTCATGGTTTAGGAGAGAATGGATATGGGCTTTAATCCAAATTATGTATTTTCTTCTGCTTTTTGTTATGCATTACTTAATTTATCTCAACTTTCATTTTGCATTTATCCAATGACTAATAGTACACATTATGATACTTGCAGGATTATGTAAATTTTACATGAAAAATTATAGCTTGGAATATGGGAAAATAGTTAGGTGAGAGCACATTACTTACTTTGGGATCTCAAACTGAATGGTGATTACAAAGGCAGACACTTGGTTAAAGATATGGTGATCACACTATTTATAATCAAATGAGGACTCTTGAAATTAAAAATATTACTAAATAAAATTCTGTCAGACACTAAGTGTCAGCAGGGTATTTCTAATGAACTAAGATTTTTGTTGCCTCTGGTATTAGTTTTCAATTTATTCCAAAGAAAATTAGAAAGATTCGGAACAATTTGTAAACTCTTGGAATCTTATTTGGCCAAAAAGGCTTGATTTTGTTGTTGATAATTATATATTTGAAAATAAGAGAGTCAGTTGGTTCAAAAGTGATGATAGCATATCCACAGCTGATGTAAATGTCAGATTAGACTGTCTCTATTTAAATAGGAAAATAATAGTGTTGAAGTCCAGGCATAGCCCAAGTCCAGCATTCCTGATATGTCATCCTTGAGAACACTCTGGAAAATAATAGTAATGGTCTTAGAAACAGCTTGTCTTAGCGGCATGGAGGCCAGCACACATATCCAAATGGACCTGATGATCTCTCAATATAATTGTTAGAATTAGACCAAGCTACAAACAAACACCATTGGTTTTCTTATGTAATTATCTGGCTTCCTTTCCTTCATTTGGCTTTTCTGTCTCTGCACCAGGTATATGTCCTTGGTTTTCTGTGCCAATATTTGACTTCCATTTCCTTGTGGTAGGAACATCTTTAGTTTTGAGCTCATTCATTTAGCTTTGGCTCCCCATTCTTTTTCAACTCTTATGATTAACTGCCCTTGTTAACAGTCACCTGGTCTATTCACACAGACCAGAAAATAGGACAGATCATAAAAAGCAAATCATATAAAAAGTATCCTAATAAAGACACTCTTTGACCACCAGTTCATTTTCTGTCTTACTTTTTCAGGCTCTGCAAACCAAGTACCCCACATTGCTGGATGATATACATAGATCATCCAGTTGAATCCATTTATAATTATTATAAGCAGCCAACAAAGATTTCTTATTATTGTTCTAAGTTTTAGCATCAACAAGGTTTTTTCATACACAAATCAGTGATTTCCCTTCCTTTCTTTATTGTCACCTATGGAAGTTTTGTCCCTCCCCCATCATTTATATGATTAATTATTTGGGAAACATGGAGGAAATAGCTCAATGGACTAAATGAAGTACATAATTACCTGTTGAAGGCACAGGTTTGCTTGCCAATACCATGCAATCTACTGAGCATTGACTGGCATGGTCTCAAACAAAACAATACAAAATAAATTCTTCCAAAAAAGTAAAAAAAATAAACATAATGTTTATGACTACATTCCATTATTTTCTATACATAAATACTTGAAAAATTCATATTTATAACTTTAACACCTGTAAATTAAACAGTTTACATCTGAATAGCAAGTGGTTATGATGAAATCAAAGAGAAGATCAAAAGATGACTCAAAACAAAAGAGAATGAAGACACAAATTATCAAAATTTGTGAAACACAGAAAAAGCAGGATTAAGAGGAAAATTTATTGCCTTGAAAGCAGTCGTCAAGAAGGAATAAAGAGCCTGCTTAAATAACTAATGAAAAAGTTTAAAAATTTAGAAAAGGGGGCTGGAGCAGTGGAGCAAACTGTAGGGTGTTTTATCTAGCATGTGCTAACCTAGGATGGACTGCAGTTCGATCCTCCAGCTTTCCATGTGGTCCTCCAAGCCAGGAGTGATTTCTGAGCGCACATTGCCAGGAGTAACCACTAAGTGTCATCAGGTGTGGTTCAAAAAAAAAAAAAAAGATAAGCAGACAGAAGAAAAGTATAAAGCTCAGAGTAGATATTAGTGAAATGGAAATGGAAATACAAAAAACAATCCAAAAGATGAATGAAAGCAAGAGTATGTTCTCTAAAAAAATAAAATTAATAAACCACTTAGAAGATTCAAAGAAAGAAAGAGAGAAAGTTCATAAACAGAATTAGAAATGTAAAGGAAGGAGGAGATTGCACAGAAACTACAGAAATTCAAAGAGTAATCAGAGATCATTTTGAGAAACTCTATGCCACAAAACAAGAGAACCTGGAAGAAATGAATAAATTCTTGGACTCCTATAAACTCTTAAGATTGAACCAAGATGATTAGGCATATCTGAACAGACCCATGACTATTGAGGAAATTAAAATGTTAACATAAAATTTTCTCCCCCCCAAAAGTAGTAGAAATCCACAATGTCCATTTTAAAAGTCTGATTTTGCAATCATCACCCTTAATTATTAAAACATTAGTAAAAACAATATTGATTTTTGGAAAAAATTAGACATGAAATTAGAAGGCTATGGATAGATAGACTGTTAGTTTGGGTTGAGAACAGGAAATTAAAAGATCCATAAAGTGTTCAAAATATTTCAAACATAAAAGTTTGGATCTTGAGGCCCGGGAGATAGCATGGTGGTAAGGCATTTGCCTTTCATGCAAAAGGTCATCGCTTCGAATCCCGGTGCCCCATCTGGTCCCCCGTGCCTGCCAGGAGCAATTTCTGAGCATGGAGCCAGGAGTAACCACTGAGCACTGCCGGGTGTGACCCAAAAACCAAAAAAAAAAAAAGTTTGGATCTTAAAGCAAACTTAAAAATGTAAAACATCTGTTTCTGGTTAATCAAATTGAAGTTCAAAGAGGAAGGAAAATTTTCCACTTATCAGAATTATTACGATGCAGTGTGATTTATAAGAAATATACTTAATCTTGCATATAGTCAAAATGTTTTTTCTCATATCTGCTTGGTGTTCGTCTATATTCAGGTACTCACAGATTCTTAAAGACTTGGATTTCATAAAACTCGTGAAAGATAAATACATTTTTGCTATGTAAATTAGGAAACATTTGAAAACATTTAAAGACCAGGACTGGTTGCCTAGTGAACCATGTGATTCACTAAGATGGTGCTTCCAATCTAGCCCCCACCAGCCTTCTGGGAGGTGAGTAGTGGTAAAGGTTGAATAACTGCTCAATGGCCAATGATTTAATCAATCATGTCTAAGTAACAAAGTTTTTATAAAAACCAAGAATTAAAAAATATCCTTCTGCGTATGTAAACAATAAAACTGGCATACTGGTGAGTCTCAGAAGGCTCTGTACCCTGTCCTATGAACTTGTTGATTTGTTTCTGATTTATGTAAGTGCATAATAAACCAAACAATCTAGTGATTAAAGGCTTTCAGGAGTTCAATGAGCTATGTCATTACGTTAATAACACCTGACAAGAAAGTTGAATGAATCTCTGATTTATATAGTCAGAAGCACAGGTAACAAATAGGGCTTGTAATTAGTGTTTGATGGGCTTACTTCCCAAGAAAAATTCCCACCTGGGAATCTGATCTATGTTTTGGTTACATAGTCAGAATGGAGCTAATTTTCATTATGTATATTAGGAAATGTAAATTTGGAAATACCTAAAGAACAGATCTGTTTGCCTAGTGAACCAACCTTGTGATTAGAGGATTAGTGCTTCCCATTCTGAGCCCCCACTAGTTGTTAAGTTGAATTACTGGAGTATATATTGGTGTTCAAGAATTGCTGATTGATGGGAAAGGCCCCACACATATTCATTTTGGGCTTGAATTCAAGAAACATATTTAATTATATAGCTAAGTGACTGAAATTTAACCCAATTTATAAAACATTTATCTCTTTATATAAAGTTACATTTACTTCTCCATTTACTAAACCCATCTATTACCAAGAGAACTGCATAGTACATTTAGGTAGGCAGTCAAGTTCTTGAATGAGTTTCGATGCAGAGGTTATGATCCTAAATTTTGAGTCAAACAGGTGTGAATTGAGATTCCCATCATTCAAAGTGTTATTTTGGATAAATTACTAAACCTTTATAAAACTAAGTAATATGTAAATAGACATAAATCTATATGGTCAGTTTTCTATGCAGTGTTTACAAGATAACTCCTTACTTCATCTAGCTTTTTTTAATCTAGCTTATTTCATTTAGCTTCCTCCCCAAATTCAAGGTTTTAACATCCTGTTTATATATAAAATCAATCTTAGGTCATTCCCATACCTCGTCATTTTAAAAATGTTTTACATTCATTTTAATCATGTAGATGCAGTGAAGAACAGTATTGAAAACTAGCTTTTATACTATGATCTCATTTCTCTTACTGAGTAGCCCAGCAGTTGTTTTGTTATTTTAAAATCATAATTACTCACCAGGTATTCATCTACCTAAAAAATGTCTTTAAATCAAAGCACATTATCCACCTCATTGGTTAAGGATATCAAGATATTTAAAATTACATGATTAGAAAGCAATATTGTATAGTGGATATGCAGCAATTTAAAATAATATTTCCCACTGCTTATGCTTATTAACTGTAAGGAAAAGAAGAAAACTCCAGGGCTTCATTTAGCTGGAAATCACTATAGAGCCAATAGACAAAGGAAAACGATTACCAGAAGGGATATATAGAGTGAGTGATAAAAAGTCCTGTTGGGGGCAATTCACAAAAACAGTTAAGTCCTGCAATACCAAATGCTGCTCCCTATTCAACATCACAAGGGAACTTGTTACAAATACAGATTCTCTGATATGTCCCTTTTGGATGAATAGTCCATGGAATAAGATTTTACATTTAAACAAAACATAGTTTTGGAAACATGGGGGGTTTTGTCAGTAGTGAGTCAGCATAAGAAATACTTTGTTTAAAACATTTAGCACAAAAATTTCTAAAGAAATTTGGATATTTTGGAAGTGGGGCTCACGCTTAACATTGCTTTGGGAGATCAAACCCCATTCTGCAGCATGCAAGGCAAGCACCTTAATTGCTGTGCTATCTTGCAGGCCCTTCTGAATGATTTAACACTAAAGCAAGGATATAGATCAACGTTAAAAAAGAAATCCTCAAAAACCATGCAATCTAAGTGTAAATTGTAGCAAGTCAGACTATTTGGATATGATTTGACTCCAAGAAATATACATCATTTTCATCCATCTACAACTATTTACAAAGCTCTATATCATCATTTCAAATCTTGCATAGGATTCATGTTTTTACCTGCTCGTATTTATCAAATAGCCTTATAGATTAACATTTATTTTCAAGTTTTGTTACTGTAATTGTAAGTGGAATATTTCTGTGATGGTTACTCAGTAGACAAATACACTTATATATCTAATCTACTGGATCTAAGCATAGTTATTATTTGTCACAATTCACAAAAACGTTTTGGCAAAAAAAAAAAAAAAAGCATTGTTTTAGAATCAAGAGACCTAGATTCTAGCCTCAGTCTTACTTGTTACTAACCTTTTTACTCTCTCCATTCCCTAGGGCATAAATGTAAAGTTTGTAACTTCTCTTAAGGCACTCTGTAATTTCAAATTTTTACTATATATGAGCCTCTCGTATTTAAAATTATGATGTACTTTGCAGATATGTTATTTATTATTGATAGACTCTACCAATTCAACATGTAGTTGAATATTAGGTTTTTGATTGTGCATGCTGGAAGTTTACAGTACATATATGGCATAGAGAAAATATACAATGATTTTTCACTTATTCAAAACAATTTTCTAGAATTCCAGATTTTTTTCCCTTGCTTGAGAAATTTTGGGACCTTGAGAGGGCTAATTAAAATGTTCAGTTGATGCTACTGAATAACATTTTAAAGATATGAATGTAGTAAAAAAATCTTCTTCCCAAAAAAGGCATTGGCAATCAGAAGGTCAGGAAAGGCACTTTATTGTGCGTGGGCCCAGGGGGCTGAGTAGGAGTTGGAGCCTGCAGGGTCCAGAGGTGGCCTTGCTGAGCAAAGGATTCTGAAACAGATACTACAGAACAGGTGAAAAAAAGAGGAGTAAATCCAAGCAACCCACTTCTTAACGGTTTACATATTTCATTACATTCAGGTGTTACACATCCATGTGTGAAAAGTTCACTACTTTTCATTCTTTAATTAAAGATTTTTAATTTTAAAATTGTCTTATACCTTTTTTCTCCATATTCCGAAAATTTGTGAAATCAACTACTATTTGTCTTTCTCCTTCTGACTTATTTTTTTTTCTTTTTTCTTTTTTTTTTTTTTTTTTGTGGTTTTTGGGTCACACCCGGCAGTGCTCAGGGATTACTCCTGGCTCCATACTCAGAAATTGCTCCTGGCAGGCACGGGGGACCATATGGGGCACCAATGACCTTTTGCATGAAAGGCAAACGCCTTACCTCCATGCTATCTCCCGGGCCCCTGACTTATTTTTTTAATCTGATACACTCCAGTTCATTGCAGAGAACTGAATGCTTTCATATTTTCCTACAGCATTGTACTATTCTTTTATATATAATATTCTATTATCTCGCCTTTTTATTAATTTATCTGTTGCTGGGTATTTGGATAGTTTACATATTTTGACTATTGAATTATGAGCTGCAATGAAAATAGCACGTATGTGGGTGATATGTATATATTTTTGAATTAATGTTTTTGTTTCTTAAGAGTAGACACTAAGAAGTAGAATTTTCCTCTCTCCCTCCTTCCTAACCCCCGTTCTCTTTCATCTTTTCATAATTAACATATTTCAAAGGGTCACAGTGAAACTGTGGGAAGATAGTGAAATATATTTAGATTTGAGCCTTATCATCTAATTGGTACTGGGAAACTAAAGAAAAACAAAAACCTATAACTATACCATTTGGAATAATTTACTTTTCACAGTGCCTAGAATATTAAAGCATTAAGTTATCATAATTAATATAAAACTTACCATTATTTTGTTTTGTATTTTTTTCGTATTTAAAATTCACTATACAAAATTTGTAGACTCTTCAAAATGTATCTTTTTTCCAAAATACAAGATAAAAATGATAAATATTGGAGGTTATACTGAAAATTAAAAGAAAAGAACAAAGTGAAATACAGTATCTCCGTTCATCTTTTTTTTTTTTGGGGGGGGTCATACCCGGCAGTGCTCAGGGGTTACTCCTGGCTTCATGCTCAGAAATTGCTCCTGGCAGGCACGGGGGACCATATGGGGCTCCGGGATTTGAACCGATGACCTTATGCATGAAAGGCAAACGCCTTACCTCCATGAAAAATCTAAGAGCTAAAAGACTGATTTCAGGTTGTGAACTCTAACTATTGTTGTATATGTCTTGGGGAAATAACTTAACATTTCATTTTTCTCCATAAAATGGATGAAATATATTCTGATCACCTTACCAAAACGTTTACGTATAAAAAGCTAAAACTTGGAGAAAAAATTATTTTCAAACTTAATGAATTTTGTTTTGTATTCATAATCATTGATTCTATAATCTAATTCACAGGATTTAGCCTTAGGAAAAGATTATAAAAAATAGGAAGACTAAAAATGCAGAGCAATTGGAAACAACTAAAATGTGCATTAATGTACTTAATCTGTTTTAGGTAATTTATTTTAGATAAATGCAGGTGAATGTTATGTTAGTATAAATGACTATTATGCTAATGTAATATCAATGCTAATATAAGCTAAATTTGCTACATAAAAGTGTCTTCAAGCATATAAAAATGTTACTTTTCTGAGAGAAAAGTTTTATGATAGATTATCTGGGCAAAAAGTCACAGAATTGTATTATATTACAAACATCATAATGTAATATATGATTGTTTCGGAAAAGGGGGAAGGAATTAAAAAAGGATAAGACTATAATATTACAATCATGAATTTTACGCTGTAAAACTCATGAGCAAAATTTAAAATGGGAAAATGTTCATTATAAAGTAGTTATAGCATAATAGGGCATTATTGGAAATCTAAGCAGATGCAGCCTGCGTGGTACATCATCTCTTTCGGAATGTACTTTGTTCCGTATTAAACCTACTCATTTGACTAAACATGCCAATAAAAGTGAGTTTCCTAAGATCTGAGGAAAAAAAGAGAAAAGATGACAACTTTTAAAAACAAGAAATAAATTTGATATTTGATATTCTCTCCTCCTTAACAGGTAAAATACATTTCAAAGGTGGCCCCTTCATTTGGAGTCCACTCTACACTATGTAGATGGTACAGGAGAGACTGACTGAAAAAGTTCTTGTCTCCCATCCTATTCTCTGTCCGATTGCTTGTGTTTTAACTTGATTTGTCATGAACTGTGACCCAGGTCTTAGTTTCTCTGATTTCTGATAACTATACACTTCTTTGCAAAAGCCTCAGGCACCCAAATTCTAAGCACACATCCTTCAAAACTGCCTAGGTGTTTTATTCTGAGTCACTAATATTGATTCAGGAAGATTCACCTTTTCTCCCTTCTCTCTGTGGCTTGAATTTCCATTATCTTAGCAAAGCTGAGTGGAGAGTGACAAAACTTAAAGAGCATTAGTGAAGAGCTTGGAATGTGCAATAAAATGAACCGTGTTTTATTGACAACACTTGACAGAGACAACAGCTGTCTTCAGAGTTTACAAATTCAGAATAAGGAGCTGACAGATGGTACAGAATATGGTGAAGTTGCTGAATTCAAGATCTGGAGTAACACCTCCTTCATTCCTTTAGAACACTGTGTGAGTTGAATGTGCCAACTACATAGAAATGTCTGCATACTGATAATCTGCTCTCTCTCTCTCTCTCTCTCTCATGCTTGCTACCAAGGAAGGGGGAGAGTAGCAGAGGGTCTCATGTGGTAATGCAGTATGTCCAGTGAAGGGAGAAGCTCATCTCTTTGATCATCCTTACTTGTCTCCTTTTCCTTGCCACAGCTATTAACCCAGATTGCTCTACTCCATTTGTAAGCTAGCCTGTGCTTGAGTCAGATAGGTCAACTTGTTGTTCAAACCTGCAGTGCCCCACTGGTCCCCCACATAGTTTCCAATGCCCTATCCAGTCTTCCCTCACTAGCCTGCTCAATTCTTAGGTTTATGTAAAAAGTGGGACTGTTCTTATTGATGGTGTTCTTGAATCTGAATTTTTAAAATATTACCCCCACATTAGTTCCTGAGACCTGAAAGACAGTTTCTGTCTTCACATAGATAGAACTTCCTTTCTGCAGTCCAATGCCAAATACAATGTGTAGGAGAAAGCATGAATTTGCTTTACCATGGTATCTATATTGATGGGATAACAATTTGATTAAAGAAAAGGTATTCTGTGACAGACTCAGATGATCAGATAGTCTTTGGATTTTATCAAAAATGTGGTGAGTCTACAAGAATGCATTTATGATGTTTTCAAATGTATTTTTAGAACTAAAAATAATTTTGAATTCCTTTTTGTCAATAGAAGACAATGGTGAATCTGTCATTATCATATTCCCACAACTATATATTTGGTGCTGTTCTTGGAGCATATGAAATATAAAGGAAAATTAAGCCATAATCTCTGTCTTCAAAAAGTTTATACTCTAGGAGGTAGAGCGATTGCACACCAGTAAGACATTTATCTTGCATATGACCGACAGGTATGAACCCGGTTTGTTCCCAGATAAATAAATAATAAAATATTTTTTAGAAAAGTTAATACTCTAAGTTTGATTACATACAATTACACTTTGGCAGAGAGAAAAAATAAATCAGTGCAGACATGATAATAGCTAACATTTACTGACAATGGTAAGGCTGGGGAATTTACCTTAAAGATTATGTCTCTTTACACTTAGAGATACTATCCATTTCTCCTCTCTCTGTACACATTATAAATAGAGGTTCATAACCAAGGTCACAATAGAATAGCACCACCAAGTATTGCGACTCCAAGTGCTTTTTCCTCTCAATGAGTGATTCTCATTCTTTGCCTTGGAGGGGAAGGTATTACAGCCAGTGGTGATCTGTGATTACTCCTGGTTCTGAACTCAGAAATTGCCTCCTGGCAGTCTCAGGGGACCATATGGGATGCCAAGAATCGAACCTAGGTCCTTCCTGGGTCTGCTGAGTGCAAGGCAAATGCCTTACAGCTGTGCTATCTCTCTGGGCTTCTGTTGTGTTTTTGAATCAGCTTTAATACTTAAACAATACAGATGTCTGGGTCAATCTGTCAGAGATTTTTTTCAGAATATTTAAAGTTACTAGGTGCTTCTAATGGCAAGGTAAAGAACCACTGAGTCCCAAAGTCATTCAGTAGTATTTGTGCATTGTATTAAATACTGCTGACATTTTATCTGGATGCCTTTATCCCTACTGAACATCACAACCTGTAATCTCTTTACCATTGGGAAGTTGAGATCCAAAGTCACAAAGTACTAAATATCAGCTGACAAGATAGTGACCCCCCCCATCTTGATTTATTTGATGGCATCACCTAGATTGCTTCTCCCATAGGCCTGAAACACCATACACTACTGCAAATTGAATGGTAAGATCAATAATTGAAGAAGGTGCTAATTGAATCGGGTAAAGGCAATAGCTCTGTTAAAATAATCAAGGCTTTAGGCAGCAGTGTTTAAACTTATACGACAGATAAAGCTCAGTCTGTATTAGAATAATCATCCCTCTAAATGATTTAAATTAGGTCATGCATGCTCTTGAGTTTGAGAAATGCTAATAAACCCATTTCTTGCCACAAAACTTGCTCAGGGCATTAAGTATGCATTTTCTCTCTGCCCTTCACTGCCCTGAATATGAATCATTTCAGACCATGACAATGAGGAGGCACAGGAATGCTCATTCAGACTTGAATAAAATATTGAATTTTTAGCTTTTAGCAAAGTTACCCTATTTGGCTTGGGCTTCCAGAAAACAAGTAGCTATAGAATAATTAATTTGGGGATGCAGCTACACAAAGCTTCAAACACAGAGTGAAGAGCTGAAATACCAGATGGTGCTATCAATGAACAACACATGTTTGTCAGTGAGCTAGAATCATAGTTTTAATTCTCAGACTAGAATAATTTTCTGAAATAGAAGAATTCATGGTTGTGGGTCCCTTTTGTAGAATATCTGTATACTGTGGATTTTGCTGGAAAGGCAAAACCAGAGTATTTTGTGTGAAGTAGCAGCAGTACATTCACATTTTTTTGTCTAATGGGTCATTTTATTTTTCTTCTGGACCCCACCCACTCAAAAATACCTATTGATTTGTAATTGGATACAAAAAGGAAGGTCAGTAGAAAAAATTCCCAATGATTGAGCTGCATTATCTATTAAATAAAATGATATAAATAAGACAAATTAAGAAGATTAAAATTAAGGACTATGATAAAATAGAAATTACATGTATACTCACTTAATTGTTAAGAAGTGCTTGCTGCAAATAGTTTTGAAAAAATATTATAATTAATCTAACATATATGAAAACAGAGTTTTCACCTTGCAGTCATCAGATATGAATTTAAATTTTATCAGCAATTCTAGAATGAATTGTGCCTTTTGCTTTCAGATAGCAAATAGTAAATTAAATATAAATGCCAAAAATCCAAGAAAGAATTGTAAAACTGGGCCTTGCAAAGAAAACAAAGAGACCCCTTTTCTTTAAGTGAATTAAGTATAATAATTAGCTGTATGGATAGTCCTGCTCAGACAGTGGTGCGCACAACTTTGCTAGAAAATCCCAGTAGCCTCCTTTTCTTTATATCAACTGAGAAAAGCATCACGTGGGACATAGTATTTCCCACATTTAGCATATTTTTTTTTCAAATTGAAGATCACTGATGCCTGCATAACACATTGGAAGAAAAATAATTAAAAACAGTCACTTATCCTAATTCAAAAATCTTTCCACAAATATAGCACAGAGGAATAAAAAAGAAACACTTTTATTCAGTATCAAAATTCATTGCTGACAGTTTTAGGGCTTCAATAAAGACTGACAAGCACGAGATCCTGGCACCCTCATCCTGAGGCAAGTCAGTGTTATCATATTCACTAAATCGAAATAAATCAATACCAGGTCCTGTGTCTCTGATATAATAAAGATCTGATTGACATTTATGCCTTTTTCTTCCTTTCCACCTAGGGAAAACAATCATTTCAATTCCTTCATCTGTCTCCCTAGTTTCCTCTTTCAATCTTTACTTGCTTATTCAGATATAGACTGAAGAATCAGGAAATCTTTGATTTTTTTTCTAGATGTGTTATTCTCTAATGAACTGGCAGATGTCATATAGGTCAACAGGAAATAGCCTGAAAAAAAAACATTCACAAGAATGATGGAAATGGTTCAAATCCTTGAGGCTTCTGTAGAAAAAGTTAAGAAAATATTGATACTGGAGTACCATAATTTTCTGGAGCCTAAGATTGAATGAAATAGAGATGCTACATACATTTACTGTGACAATAATCACTATCTATAATTGCTATTTATCAAATATTAGGACTAGGAAACGTACAAAGTAATCTTTTTTTAGAGGGGCTGTTGTTTGGATCGTATCCAGGGTTTATTTTCAGGGTTTACTCCTTCATGGCTCTGTGTTTAAGGATCATTCCTGTGGTGATTAAGGCACAATAAGTAGTGCCAGGGATGAAACTGGGTTCATCCAGTTACAAGGTAGGCAACTTACTCACAGTAATCTTAATAGATGTCAATGGCAGCCTACTAGCTTAATATGCCAAATAAAAGTATTTGCATTCATTTAAATAAATGATTTAAGTCTTGAATCATAAGCTGACTAGTCACTAAGCAACTACTTTCATTTTAGAACTAATATAGCCTTTTGGAATGTCATTGACTTTCAGATAAGGGAGTTTCAATCTTATTTCCTTGAATCCTGACTGATCAATTCTCATTTTCTATTGCAAAGGACATTTCAGATATAGGTGGTGTCATTCTCATGGCCCTCACCAGTTCTCTAGCATCTGCCTAGGAGCTCCTTTGTCTTGACAATGAGGCAGAACTTTGTTTCCTCCTCTAGCATATGGGACATTGTTTCCTTTTCCTAAAGAACACAACTTTGTAAAATTGAAATATTTTTTGTGGGGGGCCACACCCAGTGACGCTCAGTGGTTACTCCTGGCTATTCGCTCAGAAGTCGCTCCTGGCAGGCACGGGGGACCATATGGGGAACCGGGGGATCGAACCGCGGTCCGTCCTAGGTTGGAGCAGGCAAAGCAAGCGGGCACCTTACCTCCAGCGCCACCGCCCAGCCCCAAATTGAAATTTTTTAATTTGCAACTAAACCAATGTCCACATGCTAGTATATCGTTTATCTACAGAAGATAGAGATGCTCATTAATAATAGATGCAAACTCCAGCTTTCTACATCATAAAGCTACGCTGCATGCTTCATATATACTTCACTCTGTCTTAGAAGAACCTTCCAAAACTGCCCTGTGATTGGCCCTCTTTTGTTGTTGTTGTTTGTTTCTTTGGGACCATGAAGATTCAGTTATCTTTATTGCTGGCTCTGCACTCAGGGATCACTCCTGGCAGGCTTTGGGGAACCATATTGGGTTCCTGGGATCATTGTTTGCAAGGTAAGCACTTTATCTGCCATACTATTTCTTTGATCTCATGATTGCCTCCCTTTTTTATGACTCCTAGTCAAGTCAAGAACATTGCTGTTCACACAATTGAAATGGTCTGAAATCTTGGGGGAAATTGTCTACTCCATTTTCCCTGATACCCTGACTTTACCTTACAATTTATAAGCAAAACTTTCATTTATGTTTGAACTTCTCACAGCACCAATGCCTTAGGAACAGTTAGGCTCTGCTACGGACACATGCTTTTCATGCCTGAGATCCTAAATTTGATCCCCTGAGCCATCCTATATCACTATACTGAGATTCCTAGCTCTGGGAGTATGATCTTTGACACCACAATCAAATGTGTATGATTACCAGTGCACTGCAACAAAAAGGGAAGGCAAAGAACAGACACACATGCACATTTGTAGTTACAACCCACTTGGGACAGAGAAAGGAGGGTGGTGAGGAGAGAGAGAGAGAGAGAGAGAGAGAGGAGAGAGAGAGAGAGAGAGAGAGA